>JASDQU010106372.1:17961-38734 GCA_032191745.1 Picea mariana
TGGATTGAATGGAAGTTCATTCTATCAGGTTGGTGCTTGTTTATAAGTTGAGTCTTGTTATGAGGGTTGGATTCCTCACATCTCAGTTGGATATGAGATCAGCAAGCTAGGTCTTTTTATGAGGTTTGGATTCATCATTTATCATTTGGATATAAGAACTACAAGATGGGTCTTGTATTAGAGAGTTGGATCTCTCATATTCAATTGAAGTTGAATATTAAAAGATTGATTTTATTTGTATTCATTAAAGTTAAATAAATAAAAGAAAGATATTTTATCTACTTCATATAGTTTATGTTATACATGTTTATGAATTATTAAATGAGATGCATATATCTTATTAAGTTAACTCAGTTAATCTATGAGAGTGTGTAAATCAGTCAAATTTTTAGACACTGATTCACCCCCCCCCCCTCTCAGTGTCAAGTGTATATTTCAACAATTGGTATTAGATCGGGTGCCTTCAGCATAGTTTAAGCAATATAAGGTAGATTCTGAATAAATGGGTGGACAAATGGCTCTTTCCACAAGTGAAGCTCTCTTATTTGATTGAATAGACTACTCCTCATGGAGGGAAGGAATGAAACAGTATTTGAATTCAAGAGAATCTAGTGTTTGGGATTTAATAGTATCTAAACCTTGGTACTAAACTACCTAAAAGAACAAAACCAAATTTGAAAAAGAAGCAACGAAAAATAATTCAATAGCATTAAAGGAAATATAGAATGGACCGCCAAATCAATTCAAAGAAAATATGGGACACTACACCTCTGCTAAAGTGTTATCGCTCTTCTAACACACCTGACCCATAAGTACCCTTTCTAGGGATGGGGAATCAAAAATTTTCTTACTCTAATCGTGTCGAATCCTCTTTTCGAGGTATTCATCTTCTTATACTTGTCCGTAGCTTTATAACGACTGCTACCAGGCTTAAATCTTAGCTATGGATTGCAATTTATGGCCTCTCAAATCTCTTTAGATGCTATTAGTTGAGGGCCACGTGATGCCCATGTGGGTCAATATTGTTCGTACCATTCCCAATTTCCTACATCCATGGTAGAAATCCACCCACTATCCAATCCAACGGTGGGACTTGATCCTCATTTAACACATAAGCTAGAGGGGAGTTCGGAATTCGACACTTCAGCATTGAACACCCTTTTTTCTTTCTATGCGCAAACCCTTCGGAGTCTCTATCATGAAATTCCAAAGGAGACTGAAATATTTCCACGTGGCTCCATCCTTTGGGAATTTTGGCATATCTACAACACTGCACCCAAAACCTATAGAGTCGCGAAGTCCCGGACTCTCGAAGGTTCCACCCTTTCACGTGGTGGAATATTAAATGCATAGGTAAGGACAGGTGGTCCCCAAGTACCCCACCCTCCAATAATCAAAGAGAATACATACCAGGGGGGGGGGAGTGACATGTGGAAAGGTAGAGATGAAACATGGCCCCATCAGTGGGTGACACGTGTCACATTTTAATGGGCATATAGGGTCTGGGAAACGTACTAATCAAGGTGACACATGGCACATCATTCGTGGGTGCACATCACCTTGGGTGATGTTAGTGTGCCACATCACTCTGAACTAATGGATTTCTGATGCCCTTAGATCTCACGGTTGATATGTGTCCACGTATATCCATTGATCTATGGCCTTTGTTACTTCATAAATTTGATGTTCGGTGGATTCTTTGTGTGGTTTCCTCCTTTATCCCAGAGTGGTCAATGTCGAGATGACCACAATCTAGATCTACAATCATGGGCGATCCTGAAGGGTCTGTAGATCTACGATCCTCGTTACTTCATAGCTCTGACCTTTAGGGTTTCAACTTTATGGCTGCTCCGCTCTCCCGAAGTAGAAATTTTTCAAAGTACCATATGCGAGTCCCTCAACTGGTTGATCAGAAGGTTAAGAGAGGCTCTTAACAGACTCCCGAGATCCATTCATTACATCACTTTGTATCTCCAATGTTCAGGGAATTTGGTGCTATAACACCTCTATTCTCCCGAAGTAGTTAACTCTAGACTTACCTCGACATAAATCCAATGGAGAGGGGCACTCTTGAATACCCTCAGATATGCGGCTCACATTACTTCGTAATTGGTAAATGGGTCAGGGTTTAACGATGGGACATATCTATCTTCCATGATTAGGGAAACCACCAGACGTCGATCAACCTCATGGGTAACCATAACAACAAGTTTCCTTCAATTGGTTTGCAAATGCTAAGGTCATAACACTCTAGAGCTACGAACTCCCAGAGTTCTGAAGCCTGAAAGGCTTAGCTCCTTTCAGGTCTAGCATAGGGTTCCCAGACCTTGGTCATATGGGTCCTTCAAAAATTCTCATGGGCTACATGCTTAACTCTTAGCTGTGAATTGGGTAAGTCCATGGACATGAGACCATGGTCACTTGGAAAAATGGTTTGAAGGGAGTGCCATCCAATTCACAAAACTTAAGTTCTAAAATAGGGGGAGGTATTTTCAAACCAGCCTAGTGATCAAGTTTGTCACCTTACACCCATTCGAATGAAATATATTACAGAAAAGAAGTAAGAATTATAATGATTAATTTCACATGAATCACAATTAAACACAATTAAAGACATTAAAATCATTCATTTCAATCCAAGTGCACAAGGTAAACGAAATACTTATGTATTACAATCGATCACCAACCAACTGAATATGGGAGTTTGCCTTTCCACCCAACCATAGGCTCAGAGGAATTCAATCTTAGAACTCTGGCCACCCTCATGCCAAGCCATGATATCACTAGGTAGCTTTTGTAGTTTCTCAGAGACTTTCTCTCTCTCTCTCTCTCTCTCTCTCTCTCTCTCTCTCTCTCTCTCTCTCTCTCACACACACACACACACACACACACACACACACACACACACACACAGTCTATGTGAGGTTTATCATATGCTCCCTTAGCATCAAACTCACAATATACCTCTCAAGTCATGTCTTATCTAATTTCTCAGAGATCTTTTCTCTTATTCTCTCCAGTAACCAAAACAAATTATCAAGCTTCCAATTCTTCTTCTCAGCTAGAGAGCCTCGTGCACTCTTCCTCTTTTCATCTACATATTCGAGTCATGCATTCCCCTTCCGGTGTCTCCTTATTTTCTTCCTTCACGTGTATTATTACATGCCTTTATCCTCTTCAGGAAGGTTCTGGGCCTGTCATGTTCCTTCTGTTAGAAGGAAACTCGTGTCAGTTTGGACCTGCAGGAAAAACTACTCTATGTGCTACTTTGGGCTAACAGTTTTTGTCTCCCCAGCCAAATCCCCCATGATTCCATTCATTAGGGTAGTTGATTGTTCAACCACCAGTCCTTTTCTTATTAACTAATTTCTCCTTGGGATCGAGATGAAGCTTATTATTTCAGTAAGGAGAAATTTGGGTCATTTTGACATAATGAACCCTCATAGTTTCCTCACTCTTTTTCCTCTAGTGATATCATGGCTAGTACTTCAAGGATTCACCTTTGCAGTCAGTCATTGGAAATCTAAACAATAATACATTTAAATTTTACACATGCCATAGCATGGTAATATTAATAAATGATTAGTTACAAGCTGGGGGAAATAGGGGTATTACATTACCCTCCCCCTTCAAAGGGAAAGTCATCATCGATGTTCTTTCTTAGTAACACTTTTCATTCCTTTGTCATTCAAATGATTCAGAAATATTGATCCTATTTCTAGGTTAGGTCCTTTCCAGACTCTTGGCCTTCATCACCTACTTTCAATAATCTTGGACAACAAGCATATTAATCACAATTTCATGCGAAAACATTTTATTGTTGTGCAAAATTCAAGAGGAAAATTTTTATAATCTAGCACAATACTTATCTATGCAGTCTGTGGATTTTCATCCACGTGGTTTTCCTTTTATCTTGGGTCACTATTTTTCCTAGACATACCCATTGTGTGCATGATCCCAATCAATATCTTATAAGAATTATAAAAATCTCCTCTCTCTTCCAGTCACTCACCCTCCAGGCCCAGGCTCAGGCATCCCCTTCTCTCCTATACAGTTCCTCGGGTGATTCATCTTTCCTTTCCAAGGATTTGTCTCATAGGAAGAGTTCTATAGACTTCATTGAGCCTTATAGTTGAGGTATCCTTCATAATTTCTCTGTAAAGGTGTCCCTCTGACTTGTTTTTCCACAACACAACATATTCTAGGCGAACATGGCTTACCACAGGGTTCTCCTGTCTCAACAATAGCCTTTTTCATGCTTTCCATCTTGACATCCTTCACCTGTCTTCCCAAGATAGATATTTTTCATATCACGCATATCACAGGTATAAAGAAATTATAAGATATTATCATCAATTTCAAATTCAAAATTTTCTTGAAAATCTATCACCCACGGATTTCAAAATTCTACATTTATTTTTCAGATATGTTCCGCACAAGAAACAGATTCACAAGTATGGGACTTTCCTTCCCATAACAGTTTATCTCAGCAAGAAATTATTCTTCCTTATAGGATTACACCACTACCATATCTAAGACCCTTTTCTTCCTCCAATTTCAACATTCTTCAGCCAAACAATTTGTTAGTTTTCATGCACATTATATTTTCAACACTATTCATACTAACAATCCAAGTCATTTTCATCTATTCAAGGGAAAAAGGAAAAAGGATATATTATTATCTATGTATGCATCCTTTCAACACAAGTTTGACACACTTATGATAAGCACTTTAGCATGGGGTGTTGGAGCTCAACCAACATATTCACCATAAGGTTTAATCATTCTCATTTACTCTTACAACAGGATTGTGCTTCCTACTACAAGTTGGTCACAATCCCAAATTAATACATATGAAACTAAAATTTTCCCTTGAATTCACCCAATCATTCTTCCTTTACTAGTAACCAGGGTGTCAACACTCATGGCCAACTAAAATTATCTTTTCCTTAACACATATACAATGCAAGTAGAGTATTGGAAGGTCCTCCTTCTTTAATGGGAAATCCATTATCTACCCTCGTATGTAAAAGCCCATTTCCTCAATGCAATCCATGCAATGTGATAACTATGAGCACCTTTATTCCCAATATCCCTAGATTGGTCATTGTAACCATGGTACTCCTTACTCATGCATTTTATTGCAAGGATTATAACTCATCCTTGGCTAGCATAGACTTCCTCTCTATATTGTTCAGATTCCTTTTTCTTGAATCTTACCCCGCTTGGGTAGCAATGTGTTGGTAGCCAATTTTTTTTTTTTTTTTAATTTTTCCTAAAAAGCTGCCTACACCTCTTGTCTCATTAACGACAAATCATCGTCGCATTGCGCAACAAGACATTTGTTTCATTTTTGCGACAATTGCAATTTGGTTTCATTTCAGTTTTCACAACTGAAAGTGTGAAAACACCTCTCTCGTTGCTTTGACTGTCATCGTCTTTTATTGATTTTGCTAAAAGACACTTGACCATTGGTTTATCACATGAATGCAAAAGATTTTTTCAAACTTATACTCTTACCTTGATTGTGCATTTGGATCTGTTTGATTACTAAGCCATTGAGCATGAAGATTTACTAGTTACCTTTGACTCTATAAAGGTTGTGGTTGATTTTGGTTTTATATGCTTGAGTCCTTTTTTCTATGAGCTCTTGACTTATTGATCATATGAGATTTTTGGTTGCAATTTTCTAAAAACTTTGAAATATAAACATTTGGATGTGCAACGAATGCATTGGTAAGTTTATAAGGTCAATTTGAGAATAAAGTTATGGTTTGAGTTTCACAAAGGCGCATGGATTAATCTTTTGGATTTTCATAGTTTGAATCGATGCTTGGTGTATTGTTTTACGAGTTGATATTACATTGAGTGATCATAGTTTTTAACTATGCTTTGACATGATTGAATTAACATCAGTTTAAAAAACGTTTGATTGACACGATAGATCGTGGTTAATGCTGGATTTCATGTTGGATTGAGCTGTACACTCGACGCATGATTATAACATATGGTGTTGGTTTTACTTTGGATGGATGGCACGTCGATATGTTTTTACACCTATTTGGTTGGCCGATACATATGGGTTTAAACAATTATGGATTGAATAGCACTGTACACGGTCATTAATACATTGCATGGCGATGGTAATCCCACCACCTTCGCACGCATGCAGTTAATTCTGGCCTCCTTGAGCGCTGAAGATGTTAAACCCTATCAATTTTGACCCTGTGTATTGTTTTGTTCAAGTTCAAACCCCACCATGCACAGAAGCCATGGCTCCTGTCGTAAGGGCCGAGCCCAACGGAGGCCAAGCACTGTTAACGTTTGATGGTGCGTATAGCGACTTGGAAGAGTTCGGGTGGCTCCCGATTATAAGAAAATTCGATGGTTATAACCTCACTGTGGCTCGGAAATTTGCATTGTCATTCGATGGTTTCCGAGCCAAAGTTGGAGATGTCCAGCTTGAAATCACTAAACAATTTCTCAGGTCGGCGACCAGCCTGCCTGTTACGGGACAGAAGTGGTCCAAAAGTTGCAAGGTTGATGATGTCCCGTGGACATTGTTATTTCAGTCTCAGACAGTGAAATCATGCAACAGAGGTTTGCCTGCAAAGATGCTGAAACCCCGCTGGTATGATCTCTTGATGATTATCAAGCAATTCGTTACTTGTGAAGGTAGGTATGGGTTCGTTTTCTTGTTTCACCTACATTTATTAATGGTTTTTATGGGTTTCGAACTTAGTATGCCCCATTATTTGCATAGAAGTTTGTTCAAAATGGCTAAAAGGTACAAGCGTAGCCAAGCCGACACCAGCCTCTTCCATTTGGGGTTGATTAAAATGATATTGGTGTACGAGTTAGGGTTACGTCGTGATTCTTGGCATGATTTTCTCAGCCGTAATGGCTTTGAAGAATCAAACCCTCCACAGGTGGATAAGCCCATGGTGACCAAAAAAAGACCTACCCCTGTGCGTTATAGTGTTTTACTACCCAAACCCCAACCCGATTCACCTACGAATTTTCCTATGGCTGTGACTAAACGAGCCGAAGTGGATAAACCCGCAACCAAACAGCCTAAGACAAAGACTGGTGCTAATTCGAAAGGCAAGAAAAATGCAAGGTTAATCTCTCGCATGGCGAGGAATAAACCCAAACCCCCTGTCGAATCAAAGCCTATCGTGGTCAGCGAAGACTCTGATTCAGACATTGAACGTTTTCTTGCCGAAGAGTTACCTTACTCCGAGGGCTTGTGTGGCAAACCTCCTTATGATTTTGTCAATAACTTACCTCCTTGTCTGCGGGATAACCCTGACTTCCCTGGTATTAAACCACCTCATGAAACCCTTGGAGAATCATCGAAACCCTCCACTGCTCAACCTGTTGCAGCACCTTGCGATCAGTGTGGGTTATGGTTGGAAAGGTACTACTTGGATGTACCTACGTTGAAATCCAGAATCCACGATTTGGAAAGCCAAGTGGCAAAGCTCACTGGTCAGAATGCAAAGGTGCAACCCTCCGACAAGAAGCAACGAGCCACGGGTTCAATCCTGTTCAAAAATGTTGAGTCTACTACTGCAATTGTCAATTCAAAATTGACATAGTCTCAGCAACTGTGATGGTATAATTTTCACTCATTTATATTACTCTCGGTGTACATATTTCGCCTGCTCTGTTACATAAGCATGCTTTGCTGTATATAATGTTTGTTTTATAAATCAATTTTTGTTATAGTTTAGGATTCGATTGGATTTGGTTTTGATTCGATGGATCATCCAATAGATACGATTGTTCAGATTTAGCTCGATGCTCTATTAATAAGACAAGATGTTATTATTTTTAAAAATGGACTGTTGTTAATATCCCTATTTTCGAATACAGTCAATGGTATGATTCGAATTGGTTATGATATGAGTATGATTGATAAATGGGTTAACTATTTCAATTTCCTTCGACCAAATTTCATACTTTTCTGTTGATACATAACCGAATTGCAACTGATTTAATTCTCATTGATTGCAACTTGTTCGATCCATATATTGTTTGAATTGGATTCTGATTAAGGTTACAATATTATTTCTATAATTAACTCTGTGAAGAGTTGTGTTGATTATTGCTCAGTTCATGAATCTGTAGATTTTATCGTGCCTCTGTCCAATTGACTGTGTAAAGATTCTTGAGTTGATATGATCTCATCCGATTACAATGGAGGCTATTTACACATCGTGCTTTTAATTAAATGATATCAATTTGTTGCTATAACTAGTCGATGACAGTTATGACCATACCTATGAACTGTTTGTCTGTGGCTAGATTCTATGGATATAGTTATGCATGTTCTATCGTGATGGCTTTCTATATTGGCAGTTGATTAAATGATATGCATATCAATAATGATTGTTTTGTATCTCATACGATTTGGTTTACCATTGATTTCATTCATGGAACAGTCTTGTTAAGATTTGATACGATTTTATGTCGATTGGGAAAACAGATCATTCCTACTCTGTCCCGATTGTATTCTGTTCGATTTGGTTTGATTTAAAAAATATTATTTTTATTGAATCGTTGTTGATTATTAAAAGATGATTGGATTCGATTTGATTTGATTATATATCTGGTTCTGTTTACTATTCTAGACCAACTACAGAATCAGAAGATTCTGTAGCTAAGTCTATAGAGTCATTTTTTATTGTTTTTTTTAATAAAATACTCCTCTAACTTGATCTTTGTATCTATTACAGGCAAATTCGAATTGGCAATGGATATGAGGAGCAGTTGGAAGATATCTTAAGGATTCCACTTGCATTTTTAGTTACTTAGTTTAAGGGATTTTGGGATTATTCCCAGATTGTGTAAAACTATTTGCTATTATTCACAAGGATGTTTTACCTTGTGAGAAACCTATATAAACCTATGGTTTTGTAATAATCGATCATCCTCAGTTGTGGGAGAACAAGGATATGGAGTTTTGATTCAGACTGGAGCAGAATTGGTGTTTTGTCATAGCTTTTGCTTTTCAATATATCAACACTTTGTTCCATGTTTTGTATATCATTTTGTCTATGGTTTAGTATTACTTTTGCTGTCTAAATCAAGTGCAATTGATATAATATTATTACTGTTATCCATATCTTGTTTCTTCCAAATAGATAAAAGACATAACAGTTGTTTGTTCAATTTGTGAATCATAGCTTTGTCTTCTTCATAAATTGAACTGTAATATATAGATTTGCTGCATAATAGGTTTCCCTTTTGCAGGAATTTATATCAGAAAATTGTTATGATATTCTTGTATGTCTTGTTTGTCCTGTAACATACTTTAAGAAGCAGCATAGCTGATCCTTTGCGAGAAGCTTAAGGACTGAACGGTGTGAGTTTCCCTCCTCCAACCAGCTTAGAAGTCATCATACACAAGGCAGACTTGGAGCGTTTCCAGGTCAATTAGCATTTAGTTTACTGTTTTTATTAAGTAGTTTAATATAGATATAATTTTGATTTGTTTAATTTCAGTTAGTTTACTTTCTTATTCATAAATCATAAAACCAAAAAAGAGTTATCTTCGTTGTCTTGGGACAGCAAGCAAATTAGTTTCACAGGTTTATTCAAATCTGTAGATTGTATGCAATGTATATTTGTGAATAAACTGTAATTAAATTGATAATTAGATAGTTGATTTGAGTTATTATAAGAATAATTTGTAGTTTGTAGATAGAATAGTTAGCATAGTTTATATTTTAGTATATTAGTTTCTTTATTTGTTTTATTATTTTCTAGTTTCCTCTATTTTAGTTTGATTTCTTTTATTTAGTTAGTTTTTTTGTTTTATTTGAGTTTTATTAGTTTCTAGTTTCCTTAGTTCAAATTACTTAGCTCAGATCATTTCTCTCTTTGGTTTTCTTAGGAGACCTTAGAGCGGCCAACGGAGCCGTTAAACTCGTCAGGGTGGTCCATTCTAAATGGCTTGGGTTATTTAGACAACCCCGGACCGGTTCCACTCTCTCAGTTGACGGACGGTCAGTTTCGCCCGTCAATTAATGGCGCTAAAAGGAGGGCATGAACTTAATTAATGGAACGAGGTGGTCGTAAGACTCCTCCCCCCCCTAATCGCACACCCATAGTGACTATAAGCCATTCACAAGATAATATTCCCCCTCAAACAGCAACTACTTCAACCGAAGATCCTCAGATCACAGTTGAGCCAACAACCCCTAATCCTACAGGCGGTGATATACAAGAACTTTTTAGACAATCTCTTATTAAATCACATAAAGTCTTTGCTAGTCTTAGGCAACCACATCGCCCGTGGAGTCAACCTTTAGACTTCTCCGAAGTCAGAGAACAATTAGGTGATATAGATCCCACTGTGAATCCTATGGATCCAAACACAAATCCTGCTGCAGGAGGATCTGGGATACCTCCTTCACCTCCTCCTTCACCACCTCCTTCATCTCCTTCTTCTTCTGGAGGAGATTCCTCTTCTGACAAAGGTAATCCACCTTCACGTCCTCCTACACCCACTACCCCAATGGCAAATCAGAACAACCCTACTAAACCTTGGTTGGACTAGGATGTTGTAGCTGTACCTGGAGCCCAACACCCTTTGCCTAAGCACCCGGAGAAGTGGCTTCCTAAGTTTGATCCCGATTCTAAATAGATAGCAGAAGACCATATTAAGAAATTTATGTTAGCCATCAGACTCCGTAATGTAGAACATGAAGATGTTGTCTGCAAGTTGTTCCCTTACACCTTTGAGGGTAATGTGTCCACTTGGTATTTTTCCCAACAACCTCACACCATAGTATCTTGGGAAAAGTTTGAGTCAATTTTCTTGGAAAATTTCGGAGATGGCAAACCTCCGGAAGTCTTAGTCATGGATCTTTCAAACTTAAAAATGAATTCAAAAGAAAAAGTTAAAGATTTTAATCAAATATTTTTAACACTTAAGAATAGAATCCCTGCAGACTCTATGCCTGCAGAAAGCCTTGTAATAGCTTACTACACTAAAGCTCTACATCAAAGTATAGCTATTTGGGTGAAAAGATCCAAAAAGGCAATGTTGTTAGAAGCCTTTGAAGAGGCTACTCAAATTGAAAAAGATATACTTAGCCTTAAAGATTCCTCTAGCAACGAGACTGAGACTGTTTCTTCTTCCAAGAAGAAGATTGAAATTCTTCCCAAGCCTACATAAAACAAAACACAACCCGAAAACTCTGATTTGGAAAATTTAACCAAAGTTGTACGAAAGTTATCTAATCAAGTCGTAGATTTAAAAAGTTCAACTGAGGAAGCCTCTTCGAGTAAAGGACCCTACAAACCTCCTTTCTGAAAGCCTTTTCCAAACAGCCGGCCTAATCCAAACCCCGAAGGCTTGAACCTAGAAAGTTTGCAATACGCTCTTCAGACAATTCTAGGATCCCAAGATGACTTAATGCCTCCTGAAATCCCTCAAGAGGAAGTCGAGTAGGAAACAACCCAAGAAGAAGAGTCTTCTCCAAATATCTTTGGTCACCTCTCTGATAGTATCTTCCAAGCTAACTTTGAGACTGTGCACCCTTACAATACTAGGAGCAAGACCGCAAACAGACCTCCTGCCGATAACACTACAACTCTACCTCCAAAGCCATCTAAATCAGTAGAAACTAAACAGAGTAATGCTAGCCCTAAAATAGATTATGATGTTGTTGAAGACCTTAAGAAATTACGGGCTAACATTTCCATTTATGAGTTGTTGAAATTTCCATTTTTGTTACAGAAGATGTTGCAAAATATTTCAGATAATGGCAAGAATGGTAATTCAAACGGTAATAAGGTTGGACAAAGCAAAGTTCTGTAGAAGACTTCCACAAAAAATAATCCAGATCCTCAAGATAAAGGGAGCCTTCCTGTACCAAATGTAAATAATGTAAATAACAATGTAAATAGTGTAAATAATTCAGATAAAGTAGTCGTAGAAAATGCGAGTAAGAAACCACAAGCAACAACTCCAAGTACTCGCAAGAATGTACCTCCTTTTCTTTTAACTTTCGAAATCTTCAACAGAAATGTGCATAAATGTATGGTTGACTCAGGAGCATCGTCCAATGTGATGCCTTGGTCAGTCTACCAAAAGATTAACGCCGAAGTGGAACCATCCTCTTTGAAAATAATACAACTTGATCGAATAGATGTAAAAGTTATGGGCAAATTGAAAAACATATTGATTATATTATCGTCTAACCCAAAGGTTCATCAAGTTATCGATATAATTGTGGTTGATATTCCAGAAGTGTATGGTATGTTTTTGAGCAGGGACTGGTCGGAGCAGCTACATGGTTACTTCGCAACGGACTGGTCTCACTTATGGCTTCCATAGAACGGTAAGCCCAACAAGATCAGGGTGAACCGTGAGCGTTACATCAAGTTCACGGTAACAGACTTGAATGACCCCAATGAGCCATACACACCTCCGGCAGATTCACCTGAAGTCCAAGGGATGGACACCTACTTCGGAAATTTCATGGCTGAAGTTTCACCTATCAAGAATCCACAACAACAGTCCTATATCTTAGCATATACGCAACCAACAACTTCTATCCAACAGTCCTGTGAGCCCGAGGAAAATCAAATTTGGTCTCTATACTTCAACGGTTCCAATTCTAAAGAAGGAGCTGGTGCAGGCTGCATCATCATAGATCCGACAGGTAACAAAACATTATTGGCTTGTAGATTAGAGTTTGAATGTACTAACAATATTGTAGAATACGAGGCTTTATTACAAGGTCTCAGAAAAGCCTTAAACATGCACATTCAAAATCTAATTGTATTCGGCGACTCTGAGATAGTGGTTAGGCAGGTGAGAAATTCTATACATTGTATTACCCCACATATAAAGTGTTACCAGTCTGAGGTATGGAGTTTAATAAACAAATTTTCTTCTTTTAATATTAATTCCATTCCTAGATCAAGTAATGCTGAAGCAGATCTACTAGCTAATGTTGCCTCTAAACTTCTTCCTGCGGAAGGTTTATCCCCAAGCGCATTCTCCATGGAGCTATTGTTTCGACCATCTATTCCTGACAATATCACAAACTGGAGAGTATTTGATGATGATCAGCAGATCATTAACTTTCTTCACATGGAAGAGACCTTTCAAGGTGATGTGATAGATGAACAAACGCATGACGACAATTTGCATGACTTTACGGTAATACCTAATCCGAAACCTCCTGAAGCTCTATCGGACATGGTAAATTCCCTACCCAAATCTGTTGCTAGATTAGAAAATTTTTATGATTTTGAAGATAAATTCAAAAAAATGGTCGATTGCAAAACAAATAGTTCCTCATTAACTTACGAAAAAGTCAATCTAGGAACTAGTGAAAATCCTCAATGTATCAATTTAGGCTTGGGATGTAGTAAGCAAGAAAAAGCTGCTTTCGTCAAATTATTTAAAGAATTCAAGGATGTCTTTGCTTGGACTTATGACGATCTTAAAACGTTCGATCCTAATATTATACAACATGTCATCCCGATGAAGCCCCAAACCTTGCCCTTCCAACAGAAATTGAGGAAAATGCATCCTAAGTTAGAACCAATCGTACAAAAAGAACTGAATAAACTCCTTAGTGCTAAAATAATTTTTCCTGTTAGACACACTCAATGGGTATCCAACCTCGTCCCAGTGCAGAAGAAAAACGGGGAAATTTGACTTTGTGTCGATTTCCGGAACCTCAACAAAGCGTCTGACAAAGATAATTATCCTGTCCCTCCCATGGAACAGATACTTCAACAAGTATCTGGTTCCGAGAGGCTATCCTTACTGGATGGTTTCTCTGGATACAACCAAGTTTTAATGTCTCCATCAGACCAGTTAAAAACTACCTTCCGTACTCCGTGGGGCACTTATGCTTATCGCAAAATGCCCTTTGGATTGATTAATGCTGGTGCTACCTTTCAGAGAGTAATGGATATTGCTTTCCGAGGCTTGATCAATCACTCCGTAGTAGTCTACTTAGATGATGTGACCATTTATTCCAGAAACAAAGACGATCATCTAGCTCACCTACGAGTCGTTCTGCTACGATGTCGTAAATTCGGCATCTCTTTGAACCCTAAGAAGTCCATCTTTGCAGTAGAATAGGGTAAACTACTAGGTTTCATTGTGTCTAGTGATGGAATGATTATTGACCCCAAGAGAACCCAGGTCATTGCCAAACTTCCCCCACCTACCTCCAAGAAATCCATGCAGTCCTTCCTAGGCCAGATCAATTTCGTGAGAAGATTTGTCCCCAGTTTCTCCGAAATGGTCAGGCCTCTCCAGAACCTGATTAAGAAGGACACCCAATATCACTGGGGACCTACTGAAAACCAAGCTTTTAATGACATAAAGAAGGCTATAATTGATGCTCCGTCTCTCATGAGCCCTGATTTCTCTCAGGACTTTACACTTTATACTTTTTCCTCTGATCATTCCTATGCCGCAGTCCTTACTCAGAAGAACTCTGAAAACAACGAAGTACCCATCGCCTTTATGATATCTGCTTTCAAAGGTGTTGAACTTAACTACCCAACGGTTGATCGGCAAGCCTACGCTGTCTTCAAGGCAGTTAATTATTTCCGATCTTATCTTTTGAAGTCGAGGACGAAGATCATTGTCCCCTACCCTACAGTTAGGAACTTGTTAGTGCAAAAGGAATTAGGAGAGAAAAGAGCCAATTGGGTCACTTCCTTGCAGGAATATGACCTAGAGATCACCCCAGCACAGATCATGAGAGGCCAAGGGTTATGTAAATTGGTTGTTGATTCACAAACCAAACAACAAGAAGATAGTGATACGTCAGACCTAGAACAACACGATCAAAATCTGATTTGTTGCGCACAAAACTTAGTGAGTCCCTGGTACGACGATATTAGACACTGTCTTCAACATGGATCAGCACCTCGTCACCTTGACCCTGCTAAGAGAAGATCTTTGAGACTAAAGTCCACCTCCTTTCACCTAGTTAACGGTATTCTGTTTCGTCAGAATTTTGATGGCGTACTTATGTGTTGTCTTGAAAAAGACGAAGCAGAGAAAGTCTTGCTTGAGTTGCATGCAGGAGAAGCTGGTGGTCACTTCAGTGGCGATACCACTACTCATAAGGTTTTAAGAGCCGGTTATTACTGGCCTACACTCTTTAGAGACACCCATGCCTTATGTCGAAAATGTATTATTTGTCAAAAAGCATCAGGGCGATTGCAGAAACCAGCCTTCCCTTTGCAACCCGTTACAGTTGATTCACCTTTCCAGCAATGGGGCCTTGATATCATTGGTCCTATTAACCCTCCATCCTCACAACATCACAAATATATTGTGACAGCCACTGACTACTTTACTCGATGGTCTGAAGCCACCGCGCTAAAAACAGTTAACACAAGTCAGGTGATTGCCTTTCTGAACTCGAATATCATCACTCGTTTCGGCATCCCTGATTGTCTAGTCTTTGATAACGCTTCATACTTCTCCTCTCTGGAGATGAGTGAGTTTGCCTTAGAAAAAGGAATAAAGCTTAAGTATTCTGTGAGTTACTACCCCCAGGGTAATGGCTTAGCAGAATCAACCAACAAGAACTTGATCACGATTATCAAGAGAACTGTGGCTGAAAATCACTTACTCAATGCACTGTGGGCTGATAGGGTAACACCCAAAGMTGCTATAGGTAATTCTCCCTTTTTCCTTGTTTATGGCAGAGAAGCCATTTTGCCACCTCATGTTCTTCTTCCTTCGCTCCAGTTGTCACAAAATGTTCAAGAAGAAGAATGTCCCCCTTTAGAAAGCCGTATTAACGCTCTGATGAAGTTAGAAGAAGTAAGAACTCAAGCCAAGTGTAAACTAGATCAACATCAACAACTGATTAAAAGCTGGTTCGATTCTAGTTCTGCTTCTGATAGAAATTTTGAAGTAGGCGATCTCGTCTTAAAGTGGGACAAATCACACGAAGGGAAGGGTGAACACACTAAATTTCAAAATCTGTGGCTTGGGCCATTTTTGGTTGCTGAAAAGTTGGGTCCTAGTTCTTTTCGTTTGCATAATCTTGAAGGGTAGCTTGACACCTACTCGGTGAATGGCCAAGCCCTGAAAAGATACTTTGCCTGATTTTTACCTTTGTATATTATGTAAATATTTCCTTTAATTTTTACCTTTGTTTTCTGTTTGATTTTGATTTGATTGATCAGTTTGGTGTGTTTTTGTGTTTTTGAAACCTATGCATGCCTATGCACTGAGCCATTCAGACAAAGTCCATAAGAAAATTTCCTCACTGAAATAGCTTCTGAAAGATTGTACAAACATCAGTGATATATATTTCTGAAAATGATATTGGAAAATGTTGTTCGAAAGAAGTTTACTAATTACAATCTCTAAGTAAAGTTTGTTGTGATTATCTTTATCTTTTTACGTTGTCCCTTTTCCATAAAGTAATGACTCAAGAAGGATTTCTCCCTGTCATAGCAAGTTGTTTTATAAATAAAACATTTCTGGAGATGAATAAGGACAGTATCAAAAAAATCTGATGAGGTCTGAAAAATATGACAAAATATCAAGATTTTTCAGCGTCACCCCGCTCAGCTATTCATAAAAGAAAAATAAAATAAAAATATTAATAAGAGTTGTGGGAAGTGTTTGTAAACCCGCCAAGATACTGAACAGGTCCGCTGGCAGTGGGGCAATGCAAGCATGGTGCCAAGACAACTTCGTCAGGGTACTGAAAAGGCCTGCTGGCAGCGAAGCAATGTCGGGTAAATGAAAATCTGTAAAATTATAAGAAACCTCTTTGAAAAGTCCTTTATTCTAATCTAGAACTTCTTGACAGGATACAGACGTCCGAGTGGGTTAAATGGAAACCATGTCGAGGCTATGGACGCCTGCTGGAAGCAGTGACCATGCCAACAGTATTGAAGATTTTATCATAAAAATCATGACTTGCTGATCTTTAAGACTGTTATTGGTTTGCATCTTTTGAAACATAGCTGAAAAAGATAGTTGATGATGATGTTAGTACGATTTTCTGGTTGTTTTTTTTAGTTGAATATTTTTCTTTGTTGTCCTGATCCGAATTCATTTCTTTTGATAGAGATAACTGCTTCGCCCAGCGTGTCGCCATTGTTGGCAGCCAATTATTATTTTTTTTTTAAATTTGCCCTAAAAAGATGCCTACACCTCTTGTCTCATTAACGACAAATCATCGTCTCATTGCGCAACAAGACATTTGTTTCATTTTTGCGACAATTGCAATTTGGTTTCATTTCAGTTTTCACAACTGAAAGAGTGAAAACACCTCTCTCGTTGCTTTGACTGTCGTCGTCTTTTATTGATTTTGCTAAAAGACACTTGACCATTGGTTTATCACATGAATGCAAAAGATTTTTTCAAACTTATACTCTTACCTTGATTGTGCATTTGGATCTGTTTGATTACTAAGCCATTGAGCATGAAGATTTACTGGTTACCTTTGACTCTATAAAGGTTGTGGTTGATTTTGGTTTTATATGCTTGAGTCCTTATTGCTATGAGCTCTTGACTTATTGATCATATGAGATTTTTGGTTGCAATGTTCTAAAAACTTTGAAATATAAACATTTGGATGTGAAACGAATGCATTGGTAAGTTTATAAGGTCGATTTGAGAATAAAGTTATGGTTTGAGATTCACAAAGGTGCATGGATTAATCTTTTGGATTTTCATAGTTTGAATCGATGCTTGGTGTATTGTTTTACGAGTTCATATTACATTGAGCAATCATAGTTTTTAACTATGCTTTGACATGATTGAATTAACATCAGTTTAAAAAACGTTTGATTGACATGACAGATCGTGGTTAATGCTGGATTTCATGTTGGATTGAGTTGTACACTCGGCGCATGATTATAACATATGGTGTTGGTTTTACTTTGGATGGATGGCACGTCGATATGTTTGTACACCTGTTTGGTTGGCCGATACATATGGTTTAAACGATTATGGATTGAATAGCACTATACACAGTCATTAATACATTGCATGGCGATGGTAATCCCACCACCTTCGCATGCATGTAGTTAATTCTGGCCTCCTTGAGCGCTGAAGCTGTTAAACCCTATCAATTTTGACCTTGTGTATTGTTTTGTTCAAGTTCAAACCCCACCATGCACAGAAGCCATGGCTCCTGTCGTAAGGGCCAAGCCCAATGGAGGCCAAGCACTGTTAACGTTTGATGGTGCGTATAGCGACTTGGAAGAGTTCGGGTGGCTCCCGTTTATAAGAAAATTCGATGGTTATAACCTCACTATGGCTCGGAAATTTGCATTGTCATTCGATGGCTGCCGAGCCAAAGTTGGAGATGTCCAGCTTGAAATCATTGAATAATTTATCAGCTCAGTGACCAGCCTTCCTATTACGGGACAGAAGTGGTCCAGAAGTTGCAAGGTTGATGATGTCCCATGGACATTGTTATTTCAGTCTCAGACAGTGAAATCATGCGACAGAGGTTTGCCTGCAAAGATGTTGAAACCCCGTTGGTATGATCTCTTGATGATTATCAAGCAATTCGTTACTTGTGAAGGCAGGTACGGGTTCGTTTTCTTGTTTCACCTGCGTTTATTAATGGTTTTTATGGGTTTCGAACTTAGTATGCCCCATTATTTACATAGAAGTTTGTTCAAAATGGCTAAAAGGTACAAGCGTAACCAAGCCGACACCAGCCTCTTCCATTTGGGATTGATTAAAATGATATTGGTGTACGAGTTAAGGTTACGTCGTGATTCTTGGCATGATTTTCTCAGCCGTAATGGCTTTGAAGAATCAAACCCTCCACAGGTGGATAATCCCATGGTGACTGAAATCAGACCTACCCCTGTGCCTTATAGTGTTTTACAACCCAAACCCCAACCCGATTCACCTACGAATTTGCCTATGGCTGTGACTAAACGAGCTGAAGTGGATAAACCCGCAACCAAACAGCCTAAGACAAAGACTGGTGCTAATTCGAAAGGCAAGAAAAATGCAAGGTTAATCTCTCGCATGGCGAGGAATAAACCCAAACCCCCTGCTGAATCAAAGCCTATCGTGGTCAGCGAAGACTCTGATTCAGACATTGAACGTTTTCTTGCCGAAGAGTTACCTTACTCCGAGGGCTTGTGTGGCAAACCTCCTTATGATTTTTTCAATAACTTACCTCCTTGTCTGCGGGATAACCCTAACTTCCCTGGTATTAAACCACATCATGAAACCCTTGGAGAATCATCGAAACCCTCGACTGCTCAACCTATTGCAACACCTTACGATCAGTGTGGGTTATGGTTGGAAAGGTACTACTTGGATGTACCTACGTTGCAATCCAGAATCCACGATTTGGAAATCCAAGTGGCAAAGCTCACTGGTCAGAATGCAAAGGTTCAACCATATGACAAGAAGCAACGAACCACGGGTTCAATCCTGTTCAAAAATGTCAAGTCTGCTACTGCAATTGTCAATTCAAAATTGACATAGTGTCAGCAACTGTGATGGTATAATTTTCACTCATTTATATTACTCTCTGTGTACATATTTCGCCTGCTCTGTTACATAAGCATGCTTTGCTGTATATAATGTTTGTTTTATAAATCAATTTTTGTTATAGTTTAGGATTCGATTGGATTTGGTTTTGATTCAATGGATCATCCAACAGATACGATTGTTCAGATTTAGCTCGATGCTCTATTAATAAGACAAGCTGTTATTATTTTTAAAAATGGATTGTTGTTAATATCCCTATTTTCGAATACAGTCAATGGTATGATTCGAATTGGTTATGATATGAGTATGATTGATAAATGGGTTAACTGTTTCAATTTCCTTCGACCAAATTTCATACTTTTCTGTTGATACATAACTGAATTGCAACAGATTTAATTCTCATTGATTGCAACTTGTTCGATCCATATATTGTTTGAATTGGATTCTGATTAAGGTTACGATATTATTTCTATAATTAACTCTGTGAAGAGTTGTGTTGATTATTGCTCAGTTCATGAATCTGTAGATTTTATCGTGCCTCTGTCCAATTGACTGTGTAAAGATTCTTTAGTCGATATGATCTCATCCGATTACAATGGAGGCTATTTACAGATCGTGCTTTTAATTAAATGATATCAATTTGTTGCTATAACTAGTCGATGACAGTTATGACCATACCTGTGAACTGTTTGTCTGTGGCTAGATTCTATGGATATAGTTATGCATGTTCTATCGTGACGGATTTCTATATTGGCAATTGATTAAACGATATGCATATCAATAATGATTGTTTTGTATCTCATATGATTTGGTTTACCATTGATTGCATTCATGGAACAGTCTTGTTAAGATTTGATACGATTTTATGTCAATTGGGAAAACAGAGCATTCCTACTCTGTCCCGATTGTATTCTGTTCGATTTGGTTTGATTTAAAAAAGATTATTTTTATTGAATCATTGTTTATTATTAAAATATGATTGGATTCGATTTGATTTGATTATATATCTGGTCCTGTTTACTATTCTAGACCAGCTACAGAATCAGAAGATTCTCTAGCTAAGTCTATAGACCTCTAACTTGATCTTTGTATCTATTGCAGGCAAATTAGAATTGGCAATGGATATGAGGAGCAGTTGGAAGATATCTTAAGGATTCCACTTGCATTTTTAGTTACTTAGTTTAAGGGATTTTGGGATTATTCCCAGATTGTGTAAAACTATTTGCTATTATTCACAAGGATGTTTTACCTTGTGAGAAACCTATATAAACCTATGGTTTTGTA
>JASDQU010106372.1:38784-83368 GCA_032191745.1 Picea mariana
TATTTGCTATTATTCACAAGGATGTTTTACCTTGTGAGAAACCTATATAAACCTATGGTTTTGTAATAATCGATCATCCTCAGTTGTGGGAGAACAAGGATATGGAGTTTTGATTCAGACTGGAGCAGAATTGGTGTTTTGTCATAGCTTTTGCTTTTCAATATATCAACACTTTTTTCCATGTTTTGTATATCATTTTGTCTATGGTTTAGTATTACTTTTGCTGTCTAAATCAAGTGCAATTGATATAATCTTATTACTGTTATCCATATCTTGTTTCTTCCAAATAGATAAAAGACATAACAGTTGTTAGTTCAATTTGTGAATCATATCTTTGTCTTCTTCATAAATCGAACTGTAATATATAGATTTGCTGCATAATAGGTTTCCCTTTTGCAGGAATTTATAATCAGAAAATTGTTATGATATTCTTTTATGTCTTGTTTGTCCTGTAACATACTTCAAGAAGCAGCATAACTGATCCTTTGCGAGAAGCTTAAGGACTGAACGGTGTGAGTTTCCCTCCTCCAATCAGCTTAGAAGTCATCATACACAGGGCAGACTTGGAGYGTTTCCAGGTCAATTAGCATTTAGTTTACTGTTTTTATTAAGTAGTTTAATATAGATATAATTTTGATTTGTTTAATTTCAGTTAGTTTACTTTCTTATTCATAAATCATAAAACCAAAAAAGAGTTATCTTCGCTGTCTTGGGACAGTAAGMAAATTAGTTTCACAGGTTTATTCAAATCTGTAGATTGTATGCAATGTATATTTGTGAATAAACTGTAAATAAATTGATAATTAGATAGTTGATTTGAGTTATTATAAGAATAATTTGTAGTTTGTAGATAGAATAGTTAGCATAGTTTATATTTTAGTATATTAGTTTCTTTATTTTTTTATTAGTTTCTAGTTTCCTCTATTTTAGTTTGATTTCTTTTATTTAGTTAGTTAGTTTGTTTTAGTTGAGTTTTATTAGTTTCTAGTTTCCTTAGTTCAGATTACTTAGCTCAGATCATTTCTCTCTTTGGTTTTCTTAGGAGACCTTAGAGCGGCCAACGGAGCCGTTAAACTCGTCAGGGTGGTTCATTCCAAACGGCTTGGGTTATTTAGACAAACCCAAACCGGTTCCACTCTCTCAGTTGACGGACGGTCAATTTCTCCCATCAACACAATGGCATACAACAACCACTCAAAAATTATTTTCATATCTTTAAGACAATGAAATATTTTCAAAAGGGATTCTTACCAAATTCCTTCATACCTTATGACACATAGGTATGAACATTTTTATACTTGCTCTGGATGCTAGCAGCCTCTCTAATATTACCTCATCAATGATTCTTTGTGGGGAGTTTTAAATCCCCTTCAAAAACCTTTTAACAACAACCTTCTCATATTCGTTTTTTGCTTGAGGTTGTCCATAATTGGCAACTTCCTTTCTCAACAAATCCAATTTCTTTCCACATGTGACATACATCATAAACATATTAGTCATCATGAAAAAAAAAATGCTTGTATCATAGCCTTTAAATCAATAAAACATTTTTCATATATGTCCTAGCATATCTTTATGCACTTCATCACATTATCTTTGATGTTTCCATGAGTGAAACACAAAAAATTCTCAATTGTTTCTACAATCATACAATCATCATCACTATGATGTCAAAAAAAATAATTTTATTAGTAAATCAATCTCTTGTACTAGAGAAATACAATAACCAACAAGGAATGGGTCAAGGTACTCTTCCCTCATCCAACTCCTTCTACATAGCCCTGGACTTTCAGTCCAACTAAGTTATTTTCCAAGGCCTCACTGCCTTTACTTATCACAGCTTAACCAAGCCCCTTTATTTAAATATGCTTATTTAGTCATTCTCCCTTTTTCTAGTTGTACTTGCTCCCAAAAATTCTCTTTTAAGACCTACTACTCTGTAAGCAATTCAGAGTTTTTAAAGTGAGAAAAGTATTCCCCCTTTTCCCTTCTTTTCTTTTGCAATTTACTCCCTGTTGGGATCTTCCTGCTCTTTTCCTTGAGAATCCTTGGTTAGGCTCACCCTAACCTTTTGGATACATCAAGATGCTATCATAGGTCTATTTTTCATCTCACATACATCTTTTCATTAAAATCATTTAACTCATGATTGTTCAAAATTGTTCTCATGCATTCCTCAAAGGCATAATCATGTTTCCTTTTATCATGAAAATAGAGCATCCTTGCTCATTTACTCTTTCATCATACATGTGAATCACTTGCACATTTAATATCATTCATTCATATCTATTTGGCCTTAATATCAGTCTTCATATCAAGCAACCTCACAATGCATCAAATTCATGCACTCAAGAATATACAAACATAGCTAAACATTCATCATGCAAGCTCATTGTTTGCACCCTTTCCATGTCCTTCACGGACATATCAAACTTCCAGATCCTTCCAAGGATATTACTACCATTCTCATGACATGTTACATATATATAATCAACATTGAACTTCCTTCTCGGTTGAGAACTTGCATTCATTCACATGATATCCACTTGGAAGTTTAACAGACATAGTCATAACTATGTTTCCCTTTCTATACGATAATAGCTAGAAACAAAACACTCTTGCCTCAACTTCCATAAAAAAAATTGCCAACTCATAAATATAGTCTGGAAAATTATAACCATGCCCAAGGTAACAAAACAACCAATCTAGCTTCCAACTAGTCTTGATCATCAAACCTTTTGATCAAGGAGACCCTTTTCTAGATTCCCCTTACTATGATTTAAGTATACCAAACCATATCTATATGGATACCATCCACCATTGGATGTAAATATGACCCATTGAGCATCTATAAGTTCCCCAACACTTCCTTTACCACACTCAGGATCAACATTTAATTAACCATTTTACCTCATTTATAATAAATTTTAATGTCTAATAACATTTGGATTATTTCCTTAAAGCCCAAGTACAATTTCAAAGTATGTTACTTACTAAGTATTTTAAGATAGAACTCCATAGTATCTTTAGATCATAATCATTCTTGGGAAGAGGGTCCATCTCTTTCCTTTTTAAATTTTTTTTGTAGAGGTTCTAGTTGTTTTTGTCTACTCTCATTAAAAACATAAGATAGGTTGCAAGTGTAGATCAGCCTTAACCATTACACATAGAAATCTTTCTTCTATTTGACAACAACCAAGGACGAAGATCACTCTCCTCCTCCCACACGAATTCTAGCAGATTAGTTTCCTATCCACCAAGCAAGGGAGGTTGTTGTGATTTCTCACTCAATCACTCTATATCTCCACAACTTTGTTTATTAGCTTGATTAGAAAAACACTTCCCAACAATTCATGTACCCAGAAAAAAAATTTGTTTCATAGTTCCCTTCGAAACCTAAGATTTTCACATGCTCTCCCTTTTTAGAGTATGGTCACTAGACTCATTCCTCTTGCATAGGCACACCATTAAGTTAATAGGGTTACACACTCCCCTAGAACAACCATGAGCTTTTTAACTTTCTCTTGTCACTTCACTTCTACCTTCATGAAGGATGTTCTCAATCTATAGGGTTCCTTTCTACTTTCTTACTGGGTTATTCCAACAACAATTTTCATTCATAATAGGTCAAGTAAATTTACCTTACCATTTCCATCAATCCTATGATTGTGAGGGATCCTATGCATATACAAGGTTTAATTATTCAGTAAAGCAGTAATTACTATTTCTATGGATCCTTTCAATCCATTGAAATCCAAGTCTTGCAATTAGTGCCCATCAACATAATTCCACCCCTGTAGGATTGGATATCATTTCCCAAATGAAATGATAGGATTCCTTTTCCACAGACTAGCATGATTCAATATCGTTAGGTAAAATCCCAACTAAATTTTAATCTCCATCCTTCTCCTCAATGAACTTATGAAGATAATTTATGTATGGCAGTGATACTCTCAACAAGCTCATTTTAGCCTTGATAAACTAGTCTTATGATTGTTCTTCAGCCCATCCATTCCTGTCTCTGAATCATGCTCTTCTAGATAGGGTAGGGTATTATTCCCTCTCCCTTAAATTTTTCTAAGAAAGAAAATCACTTGACTCTTTCGTGAGCCTAAGCAAGCCAAGTGTTGTTTCCATGCTCTTATACCAATTTGTAACACAACCGACCCCTAGGTACCCTCTCAAGGGACGGGGACTCAAAATTTTGATTACTCTAATCATATTGAATCCTCTATCTGAGGTCTTCACCCTCTTCTATTCACTCGTAAATTTCTAACGACTATTACCAGGCTCAAATCTGAGCTCTGGATTGCAAGTTATGGCCTCTCGAAGCTCTTCGGACACTATGAGTTGAGAGCCACATGGTGCCCATGTGGGTCCATATCATTCATACCATTCCCAATTTCCTATATCCATGGTAGAAATCCACCCACCATCCAATCCAACGGTGGGACTTGATCCTCGTTTAACACATAAGCTAGAGTGGAGTTCATCATTTGACACTTCGATGTTGAATGCCACTTTTTATTTTTTGTGCACAAATCCTCCAGAGTCCCTAAACCCTGAACTCCTGAAGGAGCCTGAAATATCACCACATGGCTCTGGCCTTCAGGCCTTTTGGATTATCTACGACACTGCACCCCAAACCTATAGATTCTTGAAGTCTCAGACACCCGAAGGGTCCACCCTTGCATGTGGTGGCGTATTAAATGTAGTGGTAAGGACAAGTGGCCTCGGGTAGCCCACCCACCAATAAGAGAAGCGAATACGTGCTAGGGGGAGTGACACACATCAAGGCATAGATGAAACGTGGCCCCATCATTGGGGACATGTGTCACATTTTAATGGTCATATAGGGTCTGTGAAACATACTAATCAAAGTGAAACATGGCACATCATTCATGGGTCCATGTCACCCTAGGTGACATCAGTGTGCCATGTCACTCTAGACTGGTGGCCTATCGATGCCATTAGATCTCATGGTCGAAATGCGTCCACATAGATCCATTGATCTACGACCTCTATTACTTCATAACTTCGATGTTCGGGGGATTCGCTATGTGGTTTCCTCATTGCTCCCGGATTGGTCAACACTAGGATGATCATGGTCTAGATATACTATCATGGGAGATCCCAAAGGGTTCCTAGATCTACAGTCCTTGTTACTTCACAAATTTGGCTTTAGAGGTTTTGTCATTATGGTCGCTCCACTCTCCCAATGTAGGACATCGTCTAAGTACCTTACGCAAGTCCTTCCACTAGTTGATCGGATGGTTAAGAGGGGTTCTTAACAGACTCCCCATATCCACGTCTTACATCACTTCATAACTATGATGTTTGAGGATTTTGGTGCTATAAAAACTTTGTTCTCCGGAAGTAGTTAATGTCGGACTTACCTCGGCATAGATCCAAAAGTAAAGGGGACTCTCGAATACCCTTGGATCCATGGCTCACATTACTTTGCAATTGGTAAATAGGTCAATTTTTAATGGTGGGACAAGTATATCTACCATGGTTAGGGAAACTGCCAGATGTCGGTCAACCTCGTGGGTAACCATAACAACAAGTTGCATTTGGTCAGTTTTCAAATGGTAAGGTCATAACACT
The DNA here is from genome assembly GCA_032191745.1 of Picea mariana. NCBI lineage: Eukaryota > Viridiplantae > Streptophyta > Pinopsida > Pinales > Pinaceae > Picea > Picea mariana. The sequence goes on from JASDQU010106372.1 coordinate 44,392, forward strand.
CTAGAGCTTTGAACTCCTAGAGTTCCGAAGCCAAAAAGGCTTAGCTCCTTTCGGGCCTAGTGCAGGGTTCCTAGACCTTAGTCATACGGTTCCTTCAAAAATTCTCATGGGCTACACACTTAAATCTTAGCTATGAATTGTGTAAGGCCATGGGCATGATCCTGTGGTCACTTGGACAACTGGTTTGAAGGGAGCACCCTCTAATTCACAAAAAATAAGCTCTAAAATAGGGGGAGGTATTTTCAAACCAACACAACGGTCAAGATTGTCACCTTACACCCATTTGAATGAAATAGATTATAGAAAAGAAGTAAGAATTATAACCATTAATTTTACACTAAGCACAATTAATCACAATTACAGACATTAAAATCATGCATTTCAATCTAAGTGCACAAGGAAATGAAATACCTATCTATTACATTCGATCACCAACCAACAAACTATGGGAATTCACCTTTCCACCCAACCATAGGCCCAGAGGCATTCATTCTTAGCACTCTGGCCACCCCTGTGCCAAGCCATTATATCACTAGGGAAATTTTGCAGTTTCGTAGAGACTCTCTCTCTCTCTCTCTCTCTCTCTCTCTCTCTCTCTTTGTCACAATCTCTGGGAGGTTTATCAGATGATCCCTCAGCATCAAGCTCGTGATCTTCCACTCAAGTAATGTATTCTGTAATTTCTTAGATATATTTTCTCTTGTTCTCTCTAGTAACCAAAACAACTTATCAAGCTTCCAATTCTTCTTCTCAACTGGAGAGCCTCATGCGCTCTTCCTGTTTTCTTCTATATATTTGGGTCACACATTCCCCTCCCAGTGTCTCCTTCTTATCTTCCTTCGCGTGTATTCTTGAATCCCTTTCTCCTCCTCAGGAAGGTTTTGGACTTGTCTTGTTCCTTATGTCAGAAGGAAACTCGGGTTAGTCTAGACCTGTAGAAAAAATTTCCCTCTATGGTACTTCGGGCTAACAATTTTTTGTCTCCCCAACCAAACCCTCCATGCTTCCATTCATTGGGGTAGTTGATTGTTCAACCACCATTTCTTTTCTTATTAATTGGTTTATCCTTGGGAACAGGATGGGGATTATTATTTTAGCAAGAAGAAATTTGGGTCATTTTGACATAATGAACCCTCTCCACAGTTTCCTCACTCTTTTTCCTCTAGTGATATCATGGTCAATACTTCAAGGCTTCACCCCTACAATCATTCATTGGAAATATAAACAATAATACATTTATATTGTACACATGCCATAGCATGGTAATCCTAATAAATTATTAATTACAAGCTAGGGGAAACAGGGGTATTATAGCACCAGCTAGAGAATTCTTGTCAAAATAAAAAACAAAACAAAGAAATGGAGAATTCCAATCAGTTTATAGAAAAAAACAAAGAAATAGAAAAATCCAATCAGATTAAAGAACAAAACTCAGAAATGGAGAAAACAGATCAGATTGAAGAACAAAATAAAGATAAAGAGAATTGTGATCAGAATAAAGAAAAAAACACAGAAGATGAAAAATCCATCAAAGAATCTATGCAAACCCCATTCATCAACAAATAAGACTACTACATCAAGGAATTGATGAATACCTCAATATTTACTAAAGAAAAACTACCAGATTTTAAGAATGATGTTATAACTACATTTGAAGTGAATAGTATGGAACCAACAAATGGTCTATATATTGAAGTTAATAAGGATGTTCTTGACCAGCTTGAATACAGAGTTATGTGCACTTTTGAAGAGTTGGAGAAACTCCAAAAGAAATATGTGTTGATACTACAACAATTGGATCAATCTAACCATGAAGAGCATGAACAAAAAATTCGGCTAGAAGACAAAGAAGAAGAAATCAAAATATTGAAGACCAAAGTTGATAATCTAACAAAAGAAATGGAATAATTAAAGACATGTGACAATAAAATAAAAGAAGTACTAGAAGAGACATAATAAATGGTCATCTATCTAAAAACTCAACTTGAAGAAACTAAGAAAAATGAAGAATCACAGAAGATCCAATTAACTAAAAGAGAATAATCACGCAATATATTGGAATGGGAGATTATTAACATCAAAAAGATAAATGAAAGTACTATTGAAACTCTAATGAATCAAATTGAAGAAGCTAAGAAAAATGAAGCACATAATATCCAATTAACTAAAAAGGAAGAATCATGCCACAGGGTGGAATTGGAAGCCATCAACCTCAAAAGGATTCAGCTAGAAAACAAGGAAGAAATCAAAAGATTGAAGAATTAAGTTGTTGATCTAATAAAATATATAGAAGAGTTAAAGACATATGACAAAACTAATAACTACAAATAATTATTAGATGATACAAAATAAATAGTCATTGATCTAAAGACTCAACTTGAAGGAGCTACGAAAAAAGAAGAAGCCTTGAAGATTCAATTGACTAAAAAGGAAGAAACATGTCGCATGATGGAAATGGAAGTTATCAACCTCAAAAAGAAGAATGAAAAGACAAAAGAAACTTTTAAATTCCAAAACAGCTCAACTATCCTAGATAGGATTTGGAATAGTCAAAGACTAATTGATGAAAAAACCGGTCTTAGATACAATAAGAAAGAATAAGGTGGCAAATGGATCACCATTCAAAAGCATTATAAAGGATCATACTTCTCAAAAGAAAAAGGTACAGTCACAAAGATAAAACAAACCATGAACTTTGTTAAGGAAGGAAGCTATAAAAGTAAAAAACAAGAAACATATCAAAAGACAGACTTCTCATGTCACAACAGACCTGTTAGCATCAGAAGTCACCCCTGGATTGCAGCACGAGCAGAGCCCGACGACCATCAGTTTATGTCATGATTTGTTTAATGGGGTGATCAAATGGAAGTTAACTCACAATGATGTGGTTCTAACTACGAAACTAGGCCAAGCATGCATGGGCAAGTGAGGTCTTAGATAACTTCAGATAGTGAGTTGTAGTAAGGGTGAGTAGGGGGAAGACTTATATCAGAGAGATGCTAAAGTCTATCGTAAACATCAGGTTCCTAACATACTATAGAAGAAGACATCTAAATGCATGATCTTCTTACATTCAAACGCAGAAAACCAAAGAAAACAATAATGCGACAATAAATCCTTTATCACAGCATAATTGCCATAATTCATGCGAATCAATCGATCATGAAATCCCTCAATATGAGATGAAAACTAGATGAAATAAGGAAACTGCCTTTCATTAAACAAGAACTCTTACATACAGATGCATAACCCAGGAAATAGGATGTTTGATAAAACTTTACAATCGGGAGCTTCGCTCTACCATCGATACCTTCAAAAATGCAAAAACTGAGTACATATACTTGGGCAGATTTGCTCAACAGGGGCACGCTCACCCTCCAAGGCATAGCGTCTCTTAAATCAATCTTCGGGCAGAAGTCCTTCATCAGATGTCTCCTTAACTTCGCATGGCCTTTGCAGGGGAGGAGTAGTTGAGCCAGTAAATGTTGAGCTAGCGTGTGCAGACCTCCTCCGGCTGGTCGAGAACTCGGCATGGCTTCTCTGGAAAAATAGGTACACAAGACCCTCTCGAGCAGTCCGCTTGCCAGACCCTCCATTCTTCACATTTAATGAATGAGGAGAGGTTTCAACCACCCTTTATCGCCTTCATTTACTCCAAGCGAAAACCAGGACTGAGGTCGGATCAAATGGCACTTGGAGGTCACGGTAATTCCTTTTGTGAATTATACATGATGCCTTCGGCCCTTCCTGAATAGCTCTTTTCTTTCCCAAGTGACCACGGGTTGTGACCATGTGCTTATCCCCAACGTGCCCTCAGCGTTCGTGAATGGGAAAGAGTTAATCCTTTCTTCTTGAAATCACGATGAGAGAAACGTCGAGGCGGCTTAATCTAGCGCCACGCGCCCCTCTAGATATGATGGTTCTGAATGCACTTCAGTTATGGTGTGGGCCTGGGTCCTGGACACTCCCGGCACCTTGCGCATCGGGAATACGGTGATGCTAGACCTTGCTTATCATAGCTGCGATGGGAGAAACACCGAGACGACTCAATTGGGTGCCACACGTCTCTCTCGAATCTGACGGTCCTAAATTTACCCGACGTTGTTGTGGGCCCCAGGCCATGGAAGCTCTCGTCACTTCGCACATCGAGGATATGAGGGAAATGCTCTTTGTGCTTCAAAACTGTGATGGGTGAAAATGCGAGGAGCCTAATCACACACCAGGTGTCTGCTTCAAATGGATGGCTATGACTGCCCCTTGATACTGTGGGCCCGACTTTGGGTGCTATCGACACTTCGGGGTTCGGGGCTTTGAGATATACAATGACATAAAACCTTCACCCCTTGAACTCGCGACTGCCAAGAAGCCAACGTGACTAGATCTTGTGCCACACGTCCTTTGGGATGATCGGTTGCCATCCATTCCTGCACAAAATATGGGCGTTATCCATGCGCTAACCTCGGCGCAACTTCGCTATCTGCGATTTCCCGTCAACCGTTGATCTACTCATATGGATGGATCCGGACCGTTGACACCATAATTTTTCCCACTCGCTTGATTTTAAGTCTGAAAAGGACTTCTTCTATGCACTGTGCTTGGGCGCTCCTTATGTAACCTGCGGACCTGGATATCCCGATGCCAAAGACAAGTAATGTTGCTAACATTAGGATCCATGGGGGATAGAGTCGTCCCTGTGATGCTCTAAGGACTCATTTTGCAGTTCCAATGCCTTGTTTTTGAGCTATGGAGTCATTTACTAAGCCGAAACAATAAAAGTAAAAAACAAAGAATAGAAAGGACAATATTTACACAATATAGGAGCCATCGAAGGATCAGACAAAACATTTTTTAAGAAAATGCCCATTTATTGGGCTGTTGAAAAATTCTTTCAAATCTTATAGATGATATGTGTTATTTGAGAAGACTTCAGAGATTCTGAAAGGCCCAATCCATAGGGCTTCAAATTTTTCATGCTTGCCTTTGTCTTGCTTAGGAGCATCCCATTTCAGTACCAGGTCTCTTATCTGGAACTCCTCCTTCTTGGCTTTCTTATCGAAGACCTGCTTGATCCTCTATTGATGGTCCTAAATTCTGGTCATTACTTTCTCTCTAGCTTACTGGACTTCTATCAGCTGATGAACTCTTTGGGTCATATCATTGGGCTCTTCTTGATAATCCTGGAAGAGTTTCTCTACGGGAATGGCCAGCTGAGAAGGGAAAACGACTTCTGCTCCGTAAACTAACTGGAAAGGGGAGATGCCTATAGATCTCTTTCTGGTCACCTGATCAGCCCATAGAATGAATTTCAGCTTCGAGTTCCAAGCCTTTTTGTTGTCCTCCAGTAACCTTTTGATGATCCTCATTAGGCTTTTGTTGGAGGATCCTGCTAAACCATTTCCCTGGGGATAATATGGGGTGGAGTGAATGAGCTTGATCCCAAATTGTTCGCAGAACCTAACTAATGGATCAGCCTTGAAAGAGGCTGCGTTATCAGTAACAATCTTTCTTGGGCAGCTGAACCTTACGACGAGGTCTTCCAAGAATCCAATGATTACCTTGTGGGAAGTGCTCCTAGTGGGGATAGCTTCAATCCACTTAGTAAAGAAATCTGTGGCAGTTAGGATCCATCTGTGCTGCCCACTGGAAGTTGGGTGGATTTCTCCAATAAAATCTAGGCTCCATTGCCGAAAAGGTCCTGAAACAACTACAGGATGTAAGGGCAGAGACTTGAGCTACTATTTTCCTAAAAATATTTGGCATGAGATACAGGATCTAACTCCTCTATGGACATCAGCGAACAAGGTGGGCCAGTAGTACCCAGCTCTAAGAATTTTGTGGGCTGTAGTCTTCCAGGAATGGTGCCCTCCACATAGGCCACTATGAAATTCGACCATGATCCTGTCGGCCTCTTATGGACCCATGCATTTTAAAAGCACCCCCAGGGGGTCTTTCCAGTATAAAATTTGATCAATAAGGCAGTACCTGACTGCCCTGAGCTTCAGAGCTCTTGCTTTGTTTCTTTGCAGGCCATCTAGAGACCAAAACTCCTGCAGAAAATATATGACATTCTTATACCAAGGACATCAAGCCAACAAGGGTTCGCTTTGAGGGTTTATTTTAGACAGCTGACCCCGCTGAATTCCTGAGCATTCGTCCATGAAACGTATCCCCAAAGCTTGGCAATTGGATTCAGCCAGCAACTTGGCTAAGCCTTGACCTTTGATCAATTTGGTAGGCCTTATTTCCAAGTCAAATTCCAGGATCTTGGCTATCCATTTACTTCTCCTCCCATCTATGTCGGGTTGTACCAGGATGTCCTTCACAGAGGTCGAAGGAACATAAGTGGTCACCTTTGAGTGCAAGACATAGACTCTGAAATCCTTGAGATCTTTCACTAAAGCATAGGCCTATTTCTCCATGATTTCATACCTGAGCTCTGCATCTCTTAATGCCTTGTTGAAGAAGGCAATCGGCTTCTCTCGCCCTTCCTCATTTTTCTGCAGTAAGACCGCTGCTACTGTATCAAAAGAAGTGAAAGAGAAGATTAGGAAATCTTTGGAATAGTTGGGACTGATCAGTACAGGTGCCTTAGTCAATGCTCTTTTTATTTGGACAAAATATTCCCTAGGTTCAACCATCCATTTTACTTTGTTTCCCTTCTTGAGCATAGTTGTGATGTGTTTCACCAGTTCAAAAAAATTTGAGACGAATCTCCTTAGAAAATTAATCTTCCCGAAAAAGGCCTGAATTTCCTTCTTTGACCTGGGAAGTGACAGGGTTAGAATTGCCTCCACTCTACTAGGATCAATCCTCACTCCTTTCGCTGATACTATATGGCCTAACAGCTTCCCCTCCTCCATAGAAAATAAAGATTTCTTGGGATTTAGGGAAAGGTTGAACCTCCGACACTTCGAAAAAACCTTTCTCAGGTGACAACAGTGCTCTTTGTCAGACCTGGAGAAAACTGTTATTTCATCCAGATAGATCACCACAAGCCTATCTTTCTCCCCAATGAAATCTATGTCCATGGCTCGCTGAAATGTCGCTCCTGCATTCATCAGTCCAAATGGTATTTTTGCATACATGAATGTGCCCCAAGGGGTGGTGAAGGCTGTATTTTCTCTGTCTTCAGGTGTGACCAATATCTGATTATAGCCAGAAAAACCGTCAATCATGGAAATCCTAGATGCACCGGTTACCCTCTGTAATATGTGCTCCATGTTGAGCAGGGGATAATTGTCTTTCTTTGAGCTCTTGTTTAGGTTCCTGAAGTCGACACAAAGCCTAATTTCTCCAATTTTCTTTCTTACCAGAACCAAATTGGCCACCCATTCGGAATATCTCAGGGGGACGATGATCTGGGCCTCCAACAACTTCTTTACTTCTTTCTCCATGACAGGCAACAACATGGGATTTATCTGTCTTCCCTTCTTCCTAAATGGCTTAGCCTCTTCCTTCAGTGGGATCTTGTGTTCAATGACAGACGTGTCATATGTCTTGAGGTCTTCGTAGGTCCATGCAAACACATCAGTAAATTCTTTCAGCAACTTAGTATATTCGGCCCTCTGTTCTATGGTCAAATAGCTTGACAGCTTGACAAACTTAGGCTCCTCCGATGTGCCAATGTTGCACTTGGCTGTATCAACATCTTCATCTGAAACCCTACCCTTTACTGCCACATCATTCCCATCGAAAAATATTTCTAAAATAATAAGTCCCCTCGGAATGTGATTGCTAGGTAGCTGAATAATCTGGTGGTTAGAAATTTGATTTAAAAACACCTCAGGGTGAGGGTCACCTTCTGTGTCAGGATCTTGATCAATGTGCAACGCAGAAAATTCATCAACGGATTGGAGAAATCTTTCGATTTCCATATCATCTTCGAATACCTTCCAATGCTTGGCATTGTCCAATACAGAAGGCCTATATTTTATTTCAACATTAGAGTTGACCATAGGCAGCAAAGGAACTTTAAGAAAACTTGCTGAGACAGCTAAAGAATCGGCCACAATATTATCCTCCCTTGGAATAAAAGAGATATTGAAGGCTGAGAAGAAATTGTCAATTAGGTCCCATGCTTCATTCCTGTAATTTCTGAGTCAAGGGTGCTTAGCCTGATAAGCGCTTCTGATCTGTTGGACCACCAACTCTGCATCTTCGAACACTGTTATCTCCTGAATTCCCATTTCCCTTGTAGCTCTTAATCCTATAACAAGGGCTTCATACTCTGCCACATTGTTGGTGGTTTTAAATTCTAATGTGTATGACATAGATACGGTTTCCTGGGCAGGTGACACAAAAAACACCCCAGCACCAGCGCCTTCCCTAGAACAAGCTCCATCAAAAAACATTTTCCAAATGGGGGTGATGGAAGGAGGAAGTTCACGAGGATAGGTGGGCTACTTTCTGAGTTCAAGAGGAGGCTCGGGAGCATGAGTAAGTTGCAGTAAATTGGAACCTAAATCAGTGTCCAAGGCAAAAATGGGATGGTTGGTAGGATTGGCTTCATCACTAATTATATAGGCCAGTTGGGCTTCCGTATATAGCCTCCTATGTTCTCCTCTAAACACTGGGATAGTAGCATATGTGAGGTCCATCTGCAAGGTTCCCCCCAGTCTTTTTATCCAAGCTCTTGATAACAACATACCGAATTTGGGGGGGACATCAGCCACTACAATATCTATGACCACACTTTTCATGGGAAACTGGAACAAGGTCACGACCAGGTCTTTGATAACTCCTAGACATTGAAATTTCCTGGATTCGAAGGAATAGAGGTCATGATAGGCTCGGGTGACTTCTAGCCCTAAATCTTCCATGATAGTTTTGGGCATGAGGTTGTGAGAAGACCCTGATCAAGCAATTGTGCAGTACCTTGTCATGTATGTTCAAGGAAGTGTAGAAGGGAGGGGATGAGTCATTCCTGTCTTCCACCATAGGACCTAGAATAACTGCAGGCTTTTCATCTTGCAAATTGATGGAGTCTGTGGGAAGGCTTGAGAACTCAGACTGTAAAAGATCATAGAAGCATTTCTTGAACCCTTCATTTTTAATCAATTCGGTTAGGGGCACAGGGATTCTAATTTTTTGAATTTCATGCTCAAAAATAAAAGAAGATGTAAGCTTTGGGATTTCCCTTATTTCGGGGGCATGACTTTGGACTATGGGAGAGAGGGTTTGGTGTTTTTTACCTCTATGATTGTCCGCTACTTCATTGGATGGCCTCTCTGTTCTAGTGGACTTCTTAGGAACATCAGGTGTTACTGCCTTCTTCTGAGACCTCAGGTCATACCTGCCTTGGCGGCCACTAGTCTTGTTTTCCTTGCTCAGTTCATTTAGTTGACTGTTCATGAGAGACTCCTCATATCCTGATTGAGTCAGATGAGGAAAAGGATGAGTTTCTCCGAAGCAATGGATTTCAGGATCAAGCTCACATATTTCCCCTTCTTCTTCCTCGGCCATAAAATTGTTTTGGAAGGGGGCCTGAATCTTCTGGTCTTCTCTGTCTCTTCCCCTCTCCCTTTGCACGGTCGGGGAAGTGATATTGTTTGGCATCCTAAAACCTCCTTTGTTTTCAGTGCTCTGAGGGCCTTTGTATGCTTGTCTCCCCTCCACCTTCATTCGCTCCATCTCTGCAGACAGAGACTTCACCATTTTGGTCAGTTCATCCATTTGAGGGTGGGGCACCGATGGGCTAGAAGTTGAGGCTTTGGATCTTGCCTTTCTTCTATCTGCATTGGCCTTGTTTATTAGTCTATCAGCTACTAATACATTGGATTCCACTTCTATGGCCGCATCTTGCATTTGAGCTAAGGAGGTGGCTCTTCTTTCTCTCAATAACAGACAGAAATCGGGGTTAAATGCACTAGCATAAGAAATCTTGGCCGAGGCTTCTGAAGGCTTTATTTTGGCAGGAATTTTATTATACATCTTATTAAATCTTTTGGAGAAGTCAGAGACAGACTCTCCATCCATCTTCTTCAAAGATCCGAACTCTGTCATGTAATACATGAAATCCTTCCTATCGCCCCACTGCCTCAGGAAAACACTATCCAGGGCTTCGATCCCCACGATAGATCCTGGGGCGAATCCTCTAAACCATTTCCTCACCTTTCCATCCAAGCTCTGGATGAAGACTCTCATCCAAACATATTCATTTTCAATTTTGAGGTTGTCTGCATAACTATAGAAAGCAGCCAGGTGCTCTTCTACAGTTATGTCCCCTTCCCCAGTGAACTTGGGCATATACTTCAAGTAATCTCCAGTAGGGAGAGGATTCATAGGATGAGGTAGGATTAAGGGGGCATATCTGGTAGTGACTATAGCATCCATTCTATTTAGATGGGGATTATCACCAACCATAGGGATATTAGGTGGAGGAGAGCTTGGAGGAGAAGGAGTTCGTGAAGGGGCTACTAGGAATGAGTCTCGAAGTGGAGTGGGGAACAAGAGGGGATTTAAGGAGAAGGATAACGAGCTCAAGTCAGCAGGTGCTCCTCTTTGTGCAGGAGTGGGGAAATCTTATGTAGTCTTGGGTCTATGCCAAGGTGCAGCTTCAGAGGAGAGGGGAGTGACAAGGATTTCTCCCTCTAATCCCATACCAGGAGGGGAAAACTCAGCAGGAACACTCCCGAAATTTAGGAAACTGGAAACCTATGAAGGAGGTCTATTAAGAAACTAAGGAGGAGAAAATGGAGTTCTTACAGAAGGAGATGGCAGATTACCTATTTCGGCAGTGGAAGCTTCTTCTTCAGGGGCCTTTCCTTTCCTGAGAACCACCTCTGGATCAGTTTCATGTGTAGCTAGAGGCAGCTGTGGATGAGACTGCGTGTGTCTACCTCTGAAAGCCACAATTAACGCGACAGGCTCGCCACAATGGAGTTGTCACAATGGAGTCACTAGGTGCATAGTAGCAATCTTCAAAGGCTCTGATACCCAATGCACCTTCAGAATCAGAGGCTCAATGTCGTTCAATACCGAGGAAAATTTTCAACTTCATCCTCGGCAATGACGCTAGAAATGTTAGCGTCAGAAGTGACCCCTGGATTGCAGCAGGAGCAAAGCCCGACGCCCATCAGTTTATGTCACGATTTGTTTAATGGGGTGATCAAATGGAAGTTAACTCACAACGATGTGGTTCTAACTCCGAAACTAGGCCAAGCATGCATGGGCAAGTGAGGTCTTAGATAACTTCAGATAGTGAGTTGTAGTAAGGGTGAGTAGGGGGAAGACTTATATCAGAGAGATGCTAAAGTCTGTCATAAACATCAGGTTCCTAACAGACTGTAGAAGAAGACATCTAAATGCAAGATCTTCTTACCATTCAAACGCAGAAAACCGGAGAAAACAATAATGCCACAATAAATCCTTTATCATAGCATAATTTCCATAATTCGTGCGAATCAGTCGATCACGAACTCCCTCAGTATAAGATGAAAACTAGATGAAATAAGGAAACTACCTTTCATTAAACAAGAAGTCTTACATACAGATGCATAACCCAGGAACTAGGGTGTTTTCTAAAACTTTACAATCGAGAGCTTCGCTCTACCATCGATACCTTCAAAAATGCAAAAACTGAGTACATATACTTGGGCAGATTTTCCCAATAGGGGTGCGCTCGCCCTCCAAGGTGTAGCATCTCTTCAATCAATCTTTGGGCAGAAGTCCTTCATCAGACATCTCCTTAACTTCGCATGGCCTTTGTAGGGGAGGAGTAGCTGAGCCAGTAAATGTTGAGCTAGCGTGTGCAGACCTCCTCTGGCTGGTCGAGAACTCGGCATGGCTTCTCTGGAAAAATAGGTACACAAGACCCTCTCGAGCAGTCCGCTTTCCAGACCCTCCATTCTTCACATTTAATGAATGAGGAGAGGTTTCAACCACCCTTTATCGCCTTCATTTACTCCAAGCGAAAACCAGGACTGAGGTCAGATCAAATGGCACTTGGAGGTCACGGGCTTGGGCGCTCCTCGTGCAACCTGTAGACCTGGATATCCCGATGCCGAAGATAAGTAATGTTGCTAACAAGACTCAAGTATGGAAACACCTTCAATGGTTATTGCTTTTCTTGTAATATCTTTTGCCACAAAGCATTGGAATGCAAGAGTTCTGAAAAGAAAAATTCAAGAAGGTCCAAAAACTTAATAAGATGTTGGAGATGCAATTATGTTGGCCACACAACAAAGTTTTTTCATACAATGAGATGTTACAACTGTGATAGTTTTGGTCACAAATCCCAAAACTGCAGAAAATCAAGAAGTCAATCCATGAGAAATAATTCATACAAGCCAGGAATAAAATCTAATGAATGTTGGAAGAAAAGAAGAAATGACAAATCTCAAAGGAAAAATTTAGAAAATAAAGATCCAACAAAAAAAATATCTCATGAAAAGGTATGGAGAAGAAAATTTGAAATAAAAAGAAAGAAAGATGATCTGGGATCTGAAAATGAAGAAATTGATAACAAGAAAATGATGGTGAAGTTCCTAATAAGAAATTTGAAATTCAGATATTTGAATATGAAGTGGACTAGGAAAGGAGATTTCCTAAAGAAGAAGATGAAACAATAGAAGATCTTGATGATATCATGCAGATCAAGAGTACACTAACCAATGAAAGAAAAGTGAAAACAGAAAATCCCAAAGAAGAAAATGAAGAAGTATCACTTACACAGAACATTGATGATAATGATGAATCTTCAAATAACATATCAACCAAAAGAATTGGGCAATGAAAATCATGGAAGTTTTCCAATGTTATTTTCATGAACTACTAAATTTCCCCTCAATAGAAAATATGAATAAAAGGGAGGAAGGATTTTATAGCACAATTTGGTGTAAGTACTACAAAATACTACTAAAGTATGGTATGATATAAACGCAATGAGGAATTTCCAAAAGAATGAAAAACTTATGAAGAGGACTTAAGAAACAACATATGAAAGGACCAATGCAATGTTATTTTTAAGGGACAAAAGTTGAATTTGGTTTCTGTAGAGTCGAAGGACAGTGAATAAGATATTAAATTGGTTGAAGAATGGAAATTAAATTAATTGGTATCGATCAATGGTATTCTTGTGAAAGATCATAATATCAACAAGAATAAAGAAACAGATCAATAAGATTAGTAAGATTCACCCCCTTGTCCTTTAGGACAAAGGAGAAGAAAATAAAACCCTATGAAACAGTAAAAACTTAGGGGGAGTATTTAATGTGGTCATCAAATGAGGAAGTCTTTGATTAGGTTTAAAAGACTTGATCACTACAAAAATTGGTATCAATAAGACTACCTATTTGAATACAAAATCCAAAGAGATTGAGATAACAGCTGGCACATTCATAGGGGGAGAAAAATAATAAAAGTTTGAATCCTTTTCATTGATGTCAAAGGGGGGAGAAAAAAATTAAAACAAATCTGGTATAAGTATTTGGTATAAGCAAAAATTCAATCCTCCAAATGAGATCAATAAGAGGGGGAGAAAAAGTATTTGTTTTACATATATGTTGCCCTCAATGCCAAATGGGGAGATTGTTGGAATTATTGGTTGTGTGTTGTCATTGATGGCAACATAAGTCAAACATGTATATTAATCAGAGAAAAAAGAAGATAACCTTGGGGAAGAGGAATATCACCTTGGGGCTGAAGCAATTCATGATCAGTGTTGATCGCGATAGGATAAACAATGATCCTATGTTCCTAAAGCCCGGGAGAGATAGCAGGGAGATTCTACAAAGAATACACACACAAGATTAGAGCATGCAATGTTAATGTCTTTGGAAAGGATGAAGGAAATATCAGAAGGGATAGTGCATTGCAGAAGTGTTATCAGGATTGAAATCCCCGCAGTAAAACTCCAAAAGAATCAAGGAAATGTCTATTGATATAATTCTCGGGAAAATCTTGAACCATCGGATCACGTAGAAGTCAGAGCCTACATAGAAGAATCCCTTGTAAAGGATCATGGAAATATAATCATCCATTCAAATTTTGGGAGTAATCGCAACCATCAGATCAGTTAGAAGCAATGATCAAATCCAAGTGGAAGGATAGCGTAAGTTTTAGGACATCGAAACTTCGCCACTTTAGCGAACAGAGATAAGGTAGAGGCACAAACTCATGAAGTCACAAAGTCATGAAATCTCGCCATCCATTAGATCAAGGAGGGACTTCAACTGAATTCTTGACCATCCGATCGAGTTTAGTGTAAGGACAAGGTAAGCCACAATATCCTAGAGTATCAAATTAAACAAACTCATGTAGACCATTGATCTAATATCTCCTCGGGAGCAATACGGGTCGTTGGATTAGGTGGCCAACTCCAACATTGACCTACTCCAACGAAAAAGAGTCTGAAACATGTAAGTTCACTCGAAGGTCGGAGCCTCGAATTCCCTAACTGAATGAGGGCCATCAGATATGGGAAATACATGGTGACCATTAGATGAGGATAGGTGAGTCCAATGGTGGTCAACTTTGGCATTGACCACTTCGGCAAAAAGGAGTCTGAATGAGGTAAGTTTACCCGAAAGTCAAAGCCTCGAAGTCACGAACTCCCTTCAACTGTCGGATTAGAGGAAGAATAGGAATCTCATCAACTATTGATCTGGAGTGAAAATATTCAAAGTGCACTAAGGAAGAAAGTGGTCAACTCTGACTTTGACCTAATTTGACAATAAGAAGCTCAAATAAACGAAGAACACTTGAATTGCGGAGTTCTGTAATAAAGATAAGTTGTCGACAAATACAAGAAAATATCTATGGTGATAGATCTATTCGACTCTTCGACAATGATCGAAGGATGGTATAAAAGTGCCAAAACTCCTGAAGTCATGAAGTACCAAAGCCACAAAGTGTACATTTTCCAGGAGGGAGACACGTGTCCCTATCATATGGTGACAAGTGTCAGGGTATAGTTGGCACTTTAGGTATACGAAAGTCATGAATCAAGGTGACATGTGGAAGCCACTCATCTACTACCACATAAATAGTGACGTCAATGATCCACGTCACTCTGAGACTGCATCCTCTAGGGATATCCAGCTTCTCCTAATATAAATATATAAATCGTTGAAGGACGAAGTCATGTTTGGTCATTGATCTAAGATCCGACAAAATATTTATTGATTGTCTAATCAAGTATAGTGGAAGGATAGAGTAAGCATGAATAATGAAGTAACTTTAGTTGTTGATCTACATCAGGAGCATTCTCAACCATTGATCAAGCATAATGGAAGGATGGTGTAAGCGGAGGTGTTAACCGACAACAAGTGGTCACCACAACGTTTTGACTTATTTGGTAGGTAAACACTCTGGAGGGATTGAACTACCTTAGAGTTAGAGTAGCCTGGAGTCCCGGAGTCACGAATATCCAAATACCTGGAGAGTGGGAGCTCTATTGTGCCTAATTCTACGGTCCTAGCTCTTGGACATGTGAATATTATTAAGTAGGGAGTGTTGATACACCCTTCGATAGAATTTTCTCTAGAAGAATTGAATGATTGCAAAGGTCAGAAGTCTCGAAGGACGAAGTACCGAAGAACCTAGTTCCAACACCGGTCATGTGATAAGGTAAAGAAGATAAAGGGGCTAGAAGTAAATAGGCCCTTGGGTGCTTGAATATGGTCCCGCGTACAGGAATACGGGCAGAAGAAGAAAGCGCTAGGAACAACGCTTAAATGGATAAGCCCATGGTCATTTGAACATTCGGTGGAAGGAAGCGCCTCATACAAAATTCATTTTTGTAGATAGTTTAAGGCCTATAAACTAATATGACAGGTATTAACCATAACAATACAGAGAGAAGGTAAAATCGTGAATATAATCTGTTGACAAACTTGGGAACGTAGCAGAAGCATGGGAATGATATAATGAGTCAATCCATATCTGTGATCAACTCATGTAAACAAAATTCAAAAATTCGAATCAAGATTAGTCTTCTAATTAAATTGAGAAACTTAAATGAAGAGGCGCAATGGTTCATGTCAAAAAGACACAATGGTTCAAATCCTATACCTATTGAAATACTATATAAACCAAAAGTGGTGGTGAATCTAAGTGTCTTGGTGGATTAAATCTCTCTCTCTCTCTCTCTCTCTCTCTCTCTCTCTCTCTCTTTGTATATATATATATAATGAATTGAATGGAAGTTCATTCTATCAGGTTGGTGCTTGTTTACAATTTGAGTCTTGTTATGAGAATTGGATTCCTCACATCTCAGTTGGATATGAGATCAGCAAGATGGATCTTGTTATGAGGGTTGGATTCCTCATTTCTTAGTTGGCTCTGAGAACTACAAGTTGGGTCTTGTATCAGAGAGTTGAATCTATCATATTCAGTTGAAGTTGAAAATATTAAAAGATTAATTTTATTTATATTCATTCAAGTTAAATAAATAAAATAAATATATTTTATCTACTTCATATAGTTTGTGTTATACATGTTTATGATTTATTAATTGAGATGCATATATCTTATTTAGATAATCTATGAGAATGTGAAAAGAATTCAAAGTTTCAGACACTGACTCACCCCCCCTCTCAGTGTCAAGTGTATATTTCAACACAACAACATTCTTGCAATCATGCATTTTTAGACACCAACACCATGGATGTTCTTTTTCGTAAATTTAGTCCCCCAAGCTCATAAAAGTGTAAAACAATACAAGGGAGAATTCTTCTAGTCATGATTGACTAGAGTATACATTTTTTGTAGTTAGTCTTACGAGGCCGAAAAAGGGGCAAACTACCACTCAAAATATAAATCTTCGTGGTCTAACGAGCTCAAAGGATGACAAAGTATGTTCATAGTCTGCTTAATTTTTAATGAGATTGAAATAGAGAAAGAAACTGTGCTTGGAAATCCTTTGTTTCATTTTTTAACAAGATTGACACAGAAACAAGAACTTTTTTTGATGTAATACCCATGAATGGGCCTCTTCCCAACATGATGTCCAGAGGTTGGTACGTCGATTGATACCTATTGGAGGTTTTTTTCCAACATAGTGTTCATAGGTTGGTACTTTTCCCCCAACATCATCATAAGAAGTTGGTGGTTTAACTTCAGTATGATGTCTAGAGGCTAGAGACATGACCCCCAAGATTCGGTTCATCTGTTGATTGCTCTTATGCACTCGTGTAGACTCCTCACTACTAATTGTGATAGGTTTTCCATAGAGGGAGGAAGAAATAGGATCAATGGAGATAGACAGAGGAAGGGAAGGTTTAGGTTATGGAAGACGGGATGTTGCAGTGGCAGATGGGATAGGCACTACCCAAGGATCTAACGATTCATAGGATCATCACATTGTAGCTATAATCATGTTTAACATGGAAAACTCATGTGGGGGATCATGGGGACGTAAGGTAAAAAATCCCATCAGGGAGGAATCTTTGAGGAGACCCACCCCCAAACTCTTGTACTTAAGATCGTACTATCCCAAGAAAAGGATATTATTCACTAGGGAATTATGGATATCTAGAGTGAAATAATCAAGTTGGTAAACGGTCACATTTTTCCCTTGATGGGGAAATTGTTAAATGCAAAAAATTGAAGAAGCGACGACAATCATCACATAGAACCAAATACGACCAAGCAATAAATTATAATCTAGAGGCACGTCGACCACTTTAATGTTGACAGAAATGAATTTTCCCTTTAACTCTACAACAAAATATCTTAAGAGTCTGTAAGGTTGGAAACCATGTCCATCAAATTCCTTAAGGGTGGTAGGATATTGATTAAGTTCAAGAGACCAATGGCTCTCCAACAAGACAAAGACATGACACATGTGGAAGCTCCTTCATTAAAAATAGTGCGATGGATTTTCTTCCCACCAACCTTAGCTTGAAATTGGAAGGTCATGTGATGGGAGAGCCTTGGTTTAAAATAGTCTATATCAAACATAATCATATTCGATGCCTCTGTATCCACAAATCCAATGGTTGATAACACGGTTCTATGTTGACTTGGAAAGTTTTGTAGAAATTCTAGTGTCAACATAGCACAAGGTGCTTGCATCAAATCTTCAACAACATTGTAGTTTTGAGGATTGTGGGAACTTGTATAGAAGATCGACTTTCGAATTGATCCCTTGGGAGGGTGCAACATTGAATAAAAAACAAGCCTCTCGATATAAAGTGGGTTAGAGGATGGAGGAGGAGTGGAAGTGGAGGGATTATTGATATCACCTCTAATGGCATGATTATCTGGAGAAATGTCATAATTATTAACTATGGTTGTTAAACGAATGGTCCCATTACACATAAAGAACTGAGTGCTTGAGGAAGCCTCCTCATGGTGAGGATGACATGTGTTTCCCCCTTGCAGAGGGGAAGGATTTTGCGAAACTATTTGTTATTGCTAATTCAGAAAAGGGTTAGTTAATATTGTAGGTTGGGGGGTACCCTTAAAAAATTTTGTGACTTCCTCATGATGAGGGTAATCTTTCATGTAGTGGTCCTATGCACAAATCATGCAGGGAATCTTATATTTCCTTTTCGGTTGGGTATCAATAGTTTTTGTACTCTCTTTTGGATTAGAAAAATTATTGGATTTACCCTTGTTTTTATTCTTACCTCCATGTTGTTGAGATGAAGTGGACTGGACCGCATTCACCCTAGAGGTTTGTGCAGAAGAGGGAGAAGTTTTGGTAATGGAACCTACCACATGATCAGCATGGAATTCCGAAGTAGGTCTTGAAGGATTATTTGAAAGTTGAGGAGCATGAGGGATCATATAGTAAAGTGTGTCGTACTGGGAATATACCAAGTCTAAGTATTGAGCATGAATGATGTCTTGCTCCTTAGTAATAGCAACTCCCATGGAGACATTTCTAGCAATGGGTGGAAAAAGTGACTCGGTAAACCAATCTTCCAGGAGTTGATCCAGAATGGTATCTTTAATTAACCATCATCTCCTCATCCACTTGTGAATATGATCAGAAATGTGAGTGGAAGTGAATTGCCTAAGAGAAGTCAAAAGATCTATATCGATTTCATATCGAATCGGTAGCTAGAAATGTGTCAAAAGACTCATAGATAAATATTTGAAGTCATTAAAGGAGTGTCGTGGCATCTCGATATACAATTTAGTTTTTTATCCTCTGAGACTTCACTAAAAAATTCTTAAACAAATGGATTCATCCATCAAAGAGTTTAAAGAACACTAAAGATGGAGTCATTATGTGGTTATTAGGGTCTTCTCTATTTTCCCGTCAAATTTTGGGATATTGGATTGTAGTTTGGAAGGGATTGGAGGCCAAAAAAATGCATGCAATATGTGATCATTGGTTAAACATGACATATCAAACAGATATATTGTATCCAAGAATGGAAGGTGTCAGTTAGCCTATGGATACTGGTAGTAACCATGTGAGATAGGAACACCAACAAGACCATATATAGGTTGTGATGGGATGGAAAAACTAGATGGTCCTCTCATGTATTGTGGTTAAACTCCCATGTGTTTTGGTTGACCTGAGGGTCCCCCCATATAATGTGGTTGACCTGACGGTCCCCCCATGAATGGAGGTTGGCCCAATGGACCTCCCATATACTGTGTTTAAGGAGGTTGTTGTTTTAGAATCATGGGATTCACTGATTGATTGGGAAAATTTCCTTGCACAGGAATTCCCATCAAATTAGGTTGACCCCATAAGGGATTTTCAACTCCTCGATATGGTTGTCCAAGATACAGGCCAATAGTAGTAGGGATGGAAGAACTGGAAGGAGCATCTAGCCCCCAGGTTTGTTTTTGTGTCCCCCACATAGGATTTTTCCCCATGGATGAGGGTTTCCCCCCAACAAAAACTTTTCCTCCTGCTAAAGGTTTCCCCCTAGCTAAAGGTTGGCCTCCCATTGAATATTGACCTCCAATGAAAGGTAAAGGACAAATCCCCATTTATAAAGTTGGAGATGTGGGTTGAGTATCTTGTGTCAATGTGGTTTTTTGAACGAATTGATTGTTGACCATCTGATCGATGGGATGAACAAGTAAAGCACTTGGTGTGTGCATATGTGGGATTAGTGAAGCAGGAATATTACCTGAACGATGTGTGGAGGGACATGTACTCGCAAGTTGAGTGGTTGTGTCGAAGTAACCTAGGTCATGAGTGTTCCCAGTAAAGAAGAATCACCAATAGTTGTGATATGTGCTCTTTCAGGGTCAACTACAAGATTTATGGGTAGAGGAGGTGAAATTATCAATCCTTCTAGAAAACCAAATGTTGGTCGGTTCATGCCAAAATATTGGCTAGTGGTTGAACTAGATGGTAAATAGGAAGAAGAATAGGCATCAAGAAATCTCTTGGACAATTGTTCAACTAGTAATGGACCAAGTGGATTAGTTAAAGGGGGATTTGCATAAGATACAAGGCCTTCCATGAAAGTGGTGACCGGTTCTTCTACATTTTGGCCACTTCCAGGATCTACACTCCTATTTTCATAATTTTTTCTCCGGCCATTCCTTCGTAAGAAGGGTCGTGTTGAGGTTCCTAAACTTCAGGATCCAAACCTTTCATTATACAAGATATTCAAATCCCTTGATCACCCATGGTGAAAGTAAAACAACAATCCTTAAGGCCAACTATGAATTCTGAAAGCACACACCCATAAAAATGATCTACATGTAATCAACCAAGCAATAGTAGAAGGATATTCTGAAGATGGGATATCAAGTCGTCAGCGAAGATATGAGAAGCGGTTACCACGTCCTCCATGTAACAACCTATCTTGGTGCAAGAAACCCTTTATTTGTGGGGTCACCCTCCAAGAGCATTGATAGTGTGATGTGACATCTTCCCCAGGTACCGTGGGAATCCCACCACAGTCACGTCTGTAGATACCTAGGAAAGGCCACTAAGGTTATAGTCGATAGTCGGGACGAAACATATGGGAAGAATATCAAAGTATGAAATTAATCAAGATAATTGAAGACAAGTGGACCGGTAAGTCTCCTAAGGACCCCAAATGGATTAGGGATTCACAAAGCACTGATACTAAATGAAACCAGTAGTTTCTCAAGAAAAACCCCCAATATACTCTCTTTCCACTATGATTGGTCAAGCTTTGGAGGGGTAATATTTGTTTCTCTTTCACACGTGATCTTGTGTTTATCCCCTTTGTTAGAGGGGGTTCCCAGATATGCCTATAAGATAGTTGGATTTGGTCACTTTTTAGTGTTCTACAGTCTTGTTTAGTAATCTTGGACAATTTACTCACTTTTTCTAGTCCAAATATTCTAACCTTATGCTAGTATTGGTGTACTATAAACCACCAAATGTCTAGTTGATTTTATTAGCACACTGGTTTATTTTAAAGGCTTTGTTACTCAAAAATCTCCATGGATTTGAAACAAATGATGTGTGAGAATCAACTCCAATAGAATGCAAAAAGAATGAAATGCAATCATTTTTTTTCGATGAATTTTATCTATGAGAAGGAGAAGGGTTATTTTCTTCTTAACAAGCACTCAATATCATGCAACTTTCCAAAATGATTCCAAACTATCAAAAAAATCTAAAATACTAAAGAAAACAAAAGACTACCTCTTTCAAAACATGTACCAAAACAAAATTCCTAAGAATGCATAAATTCCCTTTATTTGATTGTATGTGTAATCAAATCTCTTCAAATGAAAATTTTTTATGCTTCCTATCTTTCAATGAGAATGAAAGAAATCAATGTTTGACACAAAGGAACACAAAGCAAAAAGAAACAAAAGAAAGTTCACTCAAAAGTTTGATGAGAACTAAAATAAATCAAGTGTGATATAACTTGTTCAATCAAGGACTCAAATTATGTAAAAGAGAAAGAAGAAGATCACACTTTGAAATACTAAAAAATGAGCAACAGAAATCAAAGATTAAGGCTAGGTTGCAACAAACAATAGAGTCTCAAGCATTCAAAATAAAAATCTCTCTAAAGAAGGAAACAAAGAAACTCAAAACAAAGAAACCTTTGAAATTTCAAGTTAGTGAAAAATTCAAAAACAATTAATTTATCAGAAATCTGAAAACTTTCAGGATGAAGATCAAACTACTCAAAGGTAGACACCAAGGGATATTTTTAGCCCAAGGTAATCATACAATTTTGCAACCTAAATAATTTGCAAACTCAAGGGAGGTAAAAGAAGTGATAAATTCCAATCTCTTAGACAAACAAAGTCAAAACCAAACATATAGGACTCTGGGACAAAGCCTCCAATCAGAGGACTGAGAAAAACATGGAAAACATTCTTGAAACCAATCAAAAGAGGAGATCAACACCCCTGTAACAAGGGATATAGGGCGTTGAAAGAGGGTCAACTCTCTGTAAGACACTATGGATGAGCGTTGATACTAGTAATTAATTCTCTATGAGACGCTATGGGGGAGATTTGATTCCTGGAAGTGTTGGAAAAACACCAAAACTTTCCCAGAATCAACAAAGATCAAGCCAATGACTCTGTAAACTTATCAATGAAGTAGAGGGAAGAGGAATGATTCAAAATCAAGAATCAAACAAGACTCAACAAGGACTAGATGAAATTTCACCTTGTGGATAGGTTGAACTCCCCTTTGGACCAAGACCCCTTCTTTGGTCTAAATATAGAAGCAAACAAATGGACACTAACATCCCTTTAGACCTATCTTGAATAAAAATAAAATGAGAAGGAAGAAAATGTGGCATACCTTTTTATGATGATCTTCCTCGCTGCTCCAACTTCTAACCTTCATCTCCAATCTCCTAGGCACAAGATACGAACTGCAATGGAAAACAAGGAATCTCCTTCTTCTACTCTATGTGCTTAGACAAAATAGATATATCTACGATGACTGAAACAACAATAGACAAGCATATGGCTGAACACATGAACTTGAAGGGAATAGGACAAGTTTATATTAATGGAAAGACAATAAATAAATCACTTACAAATCAAATTTAATGTTGCAACAACTTTTCCAAGCTCTCTAGTCCAGCCCTTGCATGAATGTCTTGAGATCAGAATGATGATGCTTCAATGGATTCCCCTCCCCCCCCCACCCCTTCACCATTGAAATTCCCTCATTATATAGGATTTAGAGGCTTAATCACCATGATATATTTTGGTAAATGGTTGCGGATTTTACTCCATAAGTTGGTATTTGGCTTCTTGAGGTTGCCTAGGATGGATCCAAGTAGGGTGACTCGAATCCTTGACTCAAAACAACATGAATCTCCTTGTATTTCTTCCCTTAGAAAAAGGTGGGATGGTTATAACTCCCTTTGACCACATCAACACTCCCTCAGAACTAAACACAGATAATTTCCAATGCTCCCTAAGAATGGGAAGGGGAGAGTTGGTAAGGGTTCAATGCTCCCTATACATGAGCAAGGGAGCATTGACCTTCAAAACCCTCCAAAAATGGTTAAAATTCCAAGGAAAAGGCATGTTTCTAGCTTTTAAATGATGGGTTTCTTCCTCCAAAATGACTTAGGGATTATAAAAAATGTTTCTTCATGATGTCAAGGGGTTGATACACTTAGTAAATTGCATGTGACACTTAGTAAGGTGCATACGAAACTTGACGAAGTGCATGCAACACTTACTAAGGTGCATACGACACTTTACGAGACTTTTGACACTTAGGTGTAAATAGGCATGACACTTAACTGTGAAATTTTGGTGTGTAACAATAAGAGCTTTGAATTCCATGGAGAGATTGTTAATTCTGTTGTATTGCAGGGGATGATGACTCATACCCTTTGCACACAGAAGGAACGAGATCAGGACCAGGTGGAGTGTCAACTTGGGAGGAGAGTTTGGCAGCCATTAATGAACATCGTCGAATGTCACATCATGGGATTGTGGGAGGTGTTTCGACTTGGCGTTGATTGGCACTAGATGTGTGGCAAGTTGGCACCCCATCTAGGGGTACAACTATTTCATTTATAGGTAATTTAAAAAAAAAATGTCCTAGATTACCACCTAATATTAATACAACTATTTCATTTATGACATTAAATAGCTAAAAGAATGTGCATATGAAAACATCCTTGATGATGAAAACATATCTCCATGAAATAATATGGATATGGAGATGTCATCGATGATGAATACATATCAATGTGAGGTGCATCCTTGATAATGAATACATATCTTTGTGAGATTAATACATGCCTACAAAAAACTACAAACCTTTATTGTCCTACATGATAGTTACATAATTCACATATGCAAACTTATTATGTGAAACTTTATTGTCCTTAATAATAAATACAAATACATGTTTATGAAAAAATGTGGAATCATTTGTTGTCCTAGATAATAAGTCCATATCTCTATGAAATTTATGATAAACATGTATGCAAATACATCTTTGCATATGGAGGATTTGCATATACAAACCTTTATTATTGTACACATCTCATGAGATTAAAAAATTTCATGAGATTTAGTCATTTTAATCATTATGACATAGTTGTATACATGGAAATACAATTCACTATATGATATGAGCCAAAGGGACTAGAATCGTCGTTAATTTTTTTATTTTTGTTCATTGTTAAGATTGTACTTGTTGTTATTTTTCTAGTTTTGTTGAGTGTTAATCTTGTAGTACATGTACTGTAATAGCCCAACAATCCACATTCAATATTCAAGCACCAATCCACATTGATTCCAGTCAAGCACTCAAGC
Source organism: Picea mariana (assembly GCA_032191745.1). Lineage (NCBI taxonomy): Eukaryota > Viridiplantae > Streptophyta > Pinopsida > Pinales > Pinaceae > Picea > Picea mariana. The sequence goes on from JASDQU010106372.1 coordinate 69,046, forward strand.
ATCAATTCCAAGTATGTTAATTGCTTGGCTTCTTGTTGTAGTTTTTGTACAACCTTATTTCTACTAGTTCTAATTTTAGTTAAACAACTACTAAGTCAAAATTGTTATTGACATAGCACATTTTTTTCATGAGAAAGAGTCACACTCTAGTTATGATGAAATCATGTTAATATTATTCCACCAATATTGTAAAAACATGTAGTTTTCTTTTTTTTTTTCACTAAAAACTTTCCCATTTTCCCCTTTTTATGAAAAAACTTTCTAACTTTTACACACATATATAATTTCTTCTTTAATTTTGTATGGCAAATTCATATATATATATATATATATATATATATAATCAATGTCCTCATCCAATCTACTAAAATGAAAGTATATCTCTTGAAATGGACTGGTACATATCAATATATTTTCACACAAAAAAAAATGTGCAATAATGTTTAAGGAGATGAATTCAAACACCATAAGAATGCCCTACATTATCCCCTAATTACCTTTGAATATATGTATTAAGAAAAATAAAATCTTGATACTACTATTCTCAATCTTTTTCTTTAGTTACCATATAAGATGGTAGATAGATCAATATAATGTCTAAGTACAATCATTTAATTCAATTTTTGTTTTGATATGCAAATTTGAGAAAACCAAAAAGCACACCAAAATATAACATATTAAGAAAAGTTCAACAAGTAAAATACTAAACTCTTTAGGTTACAGTGAAAAATAGACAAAAATCTCTTTTGTGTTTACTCTTTACACATTAAAATTGTCTTTTAGATATTTGATATTTAAGCATTAAACTTGTCTTCTTGTGTTTACGTTGAAAAAATCCTACAATCATCCCTAAATGCCTTCTCTATTCTAAAACAACTTCAATTTCTTTTTACAAATACACGATACAAGCTAATATTGATAGTTTCTACTTTGCTTTTAGATTCAAACAATGCACCTCATCCAAATAGTGTACGAAGCTTTCACATTTAATACAAGAGTTCAGAGTAAGATAAGTTGGTTAGGGATAGAAAACGAAACCTCAGAAGTAGGCTAACACGGTTGAATAAGTGTAATCACATTTAAAAAAATAAAAATTGTATTAATCTTAGAGCAGAACTTCAAGCTTAATCACTAGGTACTTATAAATCAGCTTCCCAATTTTTCTATCCCTGTAAAAATATCCTTGTATTGATGAAGATGAGATGATGATAAAAATATCCTTGGATGGTATGGTATTGATGGATACATTATAGTATTGTATGTTTGGTTGGTTATGATGGAAACATTATAGTATTGTATATTTGGTTGGTTATGATGGAAACATTATAGTATTGTATATTTGGTTGGTTATAGTAAAACTAAGTCCATGTCATTAACAACTTTTCTAATTATTGACAATAACCAACACGTAAAGGCTAGGCTTTCACTTGTACCAATAGCCATCGACAATACAAATTAGAGAACATGTATGTGAGAAAAATTAATATATGTGAATAAAATTAATAAATTATATAAAAATTATAGGATTATAAAAGAGTGTGGTATTATTAAATAAAAAGGTGATATGTGTTAAGATATATAATGTTTTTATGAATTATTAATACATATCAATATATATTTCAAATATACATCTCAATAAAATATGCAATAAACACATTATATATACATCTTAAGTCAAATATAAAACAATCAATATACATGTCAATCAATACCACTATTAGCTAGGTCTATCACCAGATCTAGAGGCATCATTGTCTCTACTACCAGAGGTAGAGGGTCTATCAGTAGCTATGTTAGAAAGAAGTAACTAAAGTACATGATCAAATGTGTCTCCAAAGATCAACCTATGCAGTAATACCCGATGTGAACATAGTGTCCAAAGCATCAAAAGCTTGTGATACGTGTGGAGTGTAACGCCCCTCCTTGACTAAATTTTCTTTCAAAAGGATTAGGAAGTCAATCTGAGGATTTACTGAAGAGTATAATAACCATCTCTCTCTCTCTCTCTCTCTCTCTCTCTCTCTCTCTCTCTCTATATATATATATATATATAAGTGACTTGCAAAATGTACTTGATTAATAGGATGGTAATCAATATATTGATTGTTGAGTTCATTAGAATGTACGATATGATAGATATATGTGCATACCATGAAATCAATACTTACATTGTGATCAAGTGTGAATTGTGTCAGGAAAACAAGCAGATATGGATGTTGGAAGTACCCCAAGGTGGGAGTCAAATAGGGAATATCCGTGGAGGGTAATTGGTAACATTAGGAAATTAATTATTATGATCATTAAATAATATTGATCATTAAATTAATTTGTTTTGTATTTTTGTATTGATGAGTGTCAAGTGTTTGAAAAAGGGTATGAACCAAAAAAACAAACAAATTGTGTTTAAATTCTTTCTTTATATTTCATTGTTAATTAATGTTGTGAAAGTGTTCTTAGATGAAGCCAAATGTGTTAATGTCCATAAGAAGGAGTTCCCAGTAGTTTTCTTTCTTGATTAAAATTACTGAGTTATGTTACAAATAAGTGGCTAGTTATTGTGAATTTATGTTTTACATAAAACTGAGAAACTGTAGTTGTAACTTCTTGTTAAATAAACATAAAATTGTATGAAAGCAGAGTGATAATGTTGTCTTCTCGCTTGTTGTATAACGTTGTAAGTATTGGATTGTTGATGGGTATAAATTGTTCATGTCACAACTATTGAGTTTATTGTTGTACGTAAATTGTTGGTTTAGATTGTGTGTATCCCTTCAGAATCGTTTCACAGTAAATAGTTTTTTTGCTTAACTTTTGGGATTTAAGGGCATTACATGTAGTATCAGAACTAGGCTCTAACACTAAGGCCTTGGGGTCTTTGACTTTTAATTAATACTTTGTTACTGGTTAATATTCATATTCTTCAATTTCATTTTATATTAAAAAAAATATTTTATGCTATAAATTGTATGCTTAAATGAAAAGATTGGATTCGGGGAAAAGTATATATGGAAATGCATTGCAAGGTATGTGGAGGTATAAAAAAGAGAGAAATATATTATCATGTTTTATGGTAGGGACAAGCTATAAAATAATGAATCTCCAGGAAGTTATATGGGAGGTCAAATTGTTGTGGTTCCATGTTATGTTGCATCATCTGATATTATTGCGGTGCATTGGGAAAACTTGTATAAATAGAGCATGCTCTCCAATGTGTTGGAGATACTTCACACACACCTAGGATTTCTTTTTCCTAAGTTTTTCCCTATGCTTATTAGTCATTATTCAATCTCCTATATTTTAGGAAGAAGAATATTCTCTTCAGTTCACACTTCAGTTTGATCAGTTGAGTGTAATCTAGATGCCACATTGGGATTATCACCATGCAACATTGGTATCATCACTAGCTAATGTGCATTGTCCTTGGGATCATCACCAGAATAGTGCATTACTCATGATTCCCTGATCTCCTCCTCACTTCACTATGTTTTAGTTAGTTAACTGAAGACTGAGAAACTAGTTAACTCAAACTAGGTGGAAGTTCACTCTCGTAACTCCCTGATAGACTAGACTAGGTGGCAGTTTACTCTCATAATTGTTGGTGTGTGCCTAGATCACTCTAGACCACCAATATGATGCAATGGATTGTCCTCAAGTGTGCATTAGTTGAGTTATATAGAGTATATCATGTGTAAATTATTATTCTTTCATTTGGTTAATGAGAATTATTCCATTATTTCTCTTATGCTTCTCTTTTCTCATATTTTTTCTGCAATTGTGTTTGTCAATTACTATCTAGATCTATTCTATGCAGTTTCAACACATTTACATGGTATCAGAGCTGATGGATTGCTAGGGAAAATACACACCAAATTATTTGTGTAGGTACCGAAGATTGAAGATAACAGAAAAATGGAATTTCCAAAAGAATTCATTCTTACACCGTACAATTTCTTTACATGGAAGGAGAAGATCATAATGCATCTTCGAGGGAGAGGATTATACCAGTTAACCATGAACACAAAGACAGAACCAACATCAGCCATAGAAAATTCCAAGTATCTAAATTGAATGGATGAAGCGTTTGGAACAATTTGCAGTCTCATTTCTCCTGAACTCCTCTTTCACATATCCTTATGTAAAACCTCCAATGAAGCTTGGACCACCATGGAACAATTTTTTGGAAAATAGGATGAGATGAGGGGAAACATGCTCGAGGTGGAATTTCTCACATTGGATCCAAAAACCTTCAACAATCTCCAAGATTTATTTACCAAATATAAGTATTTGTTGTCATGACTCAAGGCTTGCGGGGATGATAAATATAAGGAGGAGAAATAACGGTTCTCGCCATTCTCTCCAAAATTGGTCCAGAATACTCAATGTTGTATCCAAATTTCATTCGGTTAGATTCACCTCTGGATCTACCTGGATGATTCCCTTTCTTGAGGCCTTTATCGAGTCTCTGACACAAGAGAAGAACAAACTCATCAATATGGGAAAAATCAAAGGCCCAAAGGCCCATCCACTTAGTGTGCAAGATGGAAGTGGTCATCATATCATAAATCTAAAGACAAAGACAAAAGGAAATCACATGCAAATACAAATAAGGAAGTGTACTCAAAACCCTTCAACGATGCCTCTTAATCCAAAGGTAGAAAGGGAATAAAAGAGGAGAAATGCACTTAATTCCATAAAGGATTCCATCCAGAATCTGCATGCATGGAGAAACAAATATATCTAATGACCCAAATACTTCAACAAAACAACCTTCCAGATTACATCCCCGAGGATGCCAAGAAGAAGAAGCCAAAAGATCAGAATCCCAAGAAAGGAAATTCTAGCCATGCCTTGATTGTCATCAACTCCTCACCCAATGCTTGGATCATAGATTCATGTGCATCACACCACATGGCTTCCACAAAAGAAGTATATTCTTCATTGAATTCATGCAAAGGTCATCCTATTCTGATGGGGGACAACTCTCCAGTCGAGATCACCGACAAACGAAGAATTGAACTCACAAATGGAAGCTTCAAGAACGTGTTACATGTTCCCAAACTTTCCGTCAATCTTCTCTCTGTGTATCAAATGAAAAAATCTGGCACCGAAAAGATATTTATATTCACACCTGATGTAGTGGATATCTATGACATGCAAACCAATTCCATGGTTTCCACTGGTGAGGTAAATCATCAATCTAAACTCTACACATTTTATGAATTTCTTGAACCAAATCCATCATTACTACTTACCCATGTTGATGAAAGCGTAGGATATGGCACAGAAGGTTCAAGCATTTAAATTTCAAATACATGCAACAACTTAGAAAGCAGGGAATTGTTGATGGTCTACCTTACATCCACTTCTCCAAAGGAAGTTCTGAGGGATGTGTTCTTGGAAAACACCCTCAAGAGAATTTCGACAAAGGAAAGACTCATAAGGCTTCCTTTCCTTTAGATCTGATCCATAGTGATCTAATGGGCCCTTTTTTGCATCCATCAATCAGTAAAGCAAGGTGCGTGCTCATTTTTTTTATGATTTCTCACACTTCACATGGACTTTCTTTCTCAGTAAAAAATCGGAGGTATTTCAACCCCTCAAATATTTCAAATCCCTTGTTGAAACACAGTCAAGAAATAAAATCAAAGTCCTCTGAAAAGATAATGGGGGAGAGTATGTCAACCATGTGATACAAAATATTTTTCATGAGGTAGGGATTCAGTTGCAACACACAGTTCCCTATACTCTGTAGAAAAAGGGAGTTGTTGAGCAGAAAAATAGATCTCTAAAAGAGATGGCATCTTGTGTGCTACATGCAAATTCACTTTCACATAGATTATGAGATGAAGCACTTAATTGTGAAACCTACATTCAAAACTGATCTCCCCATAGATTTGTCAAGGATAAGACCCCTTATAAGGCTTGGAGCATCCTCAAACCGGAAGTGACCCACTTCCGTATTTTTGGTTCACCTGCATGGGCTAGGATTCCCTCTGAGAAGAGGAAGGACCTTGATCCACAGAGCATAGAGTGTATCTTTGTTGGATACCCCGACAGTGTGAAGCGATACATACTCATTGATCTTTCCTTAGACTGGCTCATCATTGAGAGTATTGTCCAATTTGATGAAAGTGTCTTTCATATACCTCAACAGCTGCATGCATACACTTTTGTTATTCCATCTGTCAGAGATGATGAGCATGCACATGTTCACTCTTCTTCATATGATAGTTCTGATTCATAGGATTCAAATGATATAGATACAGAGTCAGTACAGTTAGATGCAAATTTAGTGCATCCATATGCATATGTAGAGACAGAGCAGAGGCCAAAGTGGGCCAAGACTACTCTTCAGGATGTAGGGGATCTTGTTGGGGATCCAACTGATACTAGGAGGAATCGATCTAATTTAGAGGATCCTTCTCTTGAATTCAATTCCACTGAACTAATGCCACCCAAGCATATTTTCTTGGTTCAATCTTCAGATCCAAATTCTTATGGTGAGGATGTTGGAAATCCCTTTTGGGAATCTGCCATGTAGGAGGAGTACAACTCCCTCCTTGAAGACCAGACTTGGGATCTAGTTCCCCTTCCTTTAGGAATCAAAATCATCAGGTGCATATGGGTCTACAGGACCAAGAGTGTAGTGGATGGATAGGTTAGAATATACAAAGCTAGGCTAGTTTCCAAAGGCTTTCAGTATGTGCATGGAATTGACTATGGTGAGACCTTTGCTCTAGTGGAGAAGACAGATTCTATACATTTGGCATTTTCCATTGCAGCAGCCAAGGGATGGGAATTCCATCAAATGGATGTGAAGAATGCATTTCTTCAAGGTGATCTCTCCGGGGAGATCTATACAGAGTAGCCCCAAGGATTTACAAAGGATTCATCTTTGGTATGTCAACTAAAGAAGTCTCTTTATGGCTCCAAGTAGGCTCTTAGGGCATGGTATGCCAAGATGGACTCCTACCTTCTGTCACAAAACTTTTTACGTTGTAAGTCAGACCCTAATGTTTACATGCTCAGGAAGGTTGATTCACTTCTACTCCTAGTTATGTATATTGATGATTTGTTGATCACTAGTTTCTTGACTTCAGCCATTGTTGCAGTCAAGAGGATTCTACATGATAGGTTCTTGATGACAGACATGGTTCTGCTACATTTCTTCCTTGGACTCAAGATCATTGAGGATGCATCAAGAATCAAATTGTCTTAGGCCAAGTATGCATGAGATCTCCTTGAGAGATTTCACATGACAGATTGCAAGTCTTCCCTAGCCCTCTTCCTATCATAAGCCAGAATTGAGGATGGAAGGGACACTCCACTGGTTGACAACACACGGTACAAACAACTAGTGAGTATCTTGTTGTATCTCACACACTTCATACCAGACCTCTCCTATGTAGTTGGAACAATATCGAGGTTCATGCAAGAGTTGCATGAGCTACATTGGAGGGTTGTAAAGTGTATCCTTCAATATGCACATGGCACCATCGCCTTTGGGATTCATTATTCAACAGAATCTACATTGTACATCATCGGGTTCACTAAATCTGACTTAGTTGGCGATAGAATTGATCACAAGTCCACATCTGGTTACTCTCTTAGTCTTGGTTCTAGGCCCATCTGTTGGTCGAGCAAGAAGTAGGATTATATTTCTCTATCATCATCTGAGGCAGAGTACAAAGGGGTAGTTAACATAGCCATTCAGGCTATGTGGCTACAAAGTTTTCTCACTAAGTTGGGAATTCATTTTCATCAGTCGATCTTTATCTAGTGTAACAACCAAAGCACTCTAAATTTATTCAAAGATCCAGTTCAGAGGTTGTGGACAAAGCACATCAAGATCCACAAGCACTACATTTGAGACTTAGTACATGAGGGGATCATCGACCTACAGTTTTTTCCTTTAGCAAAACAGACTACAAATATCTTCACCAAGACCTTCACTGAGAAGAAGTTTCATTCTCTACGCAATCATCTTGGAGTGAAGGACACAGTTGCCTAGAAACTATCAGTTCTTATTTGTACATGCATNGGATTTCCCATGAGGCTTTCCCTCTTTCCTCATGTATTTCAGTGTGTATCTTGTATTTGGGTACCTAACATGGCCTCATTTTTGGGACCCATTCTTTATTTTCACCATAGTGATGTTCAGGGAGGGTGTTGGAGATACTTCACACACAGCTAGGATTTTTTTTCCTAAGATTTTCCCTATGTTTATTAGTCATTATTCAGTCTCCTATATTTTAGGAATAATATTCCTCTAGGAGAATATTCTCTTCACTTCACAGTTCATGTTGATTAGTTGAGTGTAGTATAGATGCCACAATAGGATTATCACCATGCAGCATTGGTATTGTTGGTGCAATTATATGCATAATTTATTACCAAACATAAATTATCGACTAGGATTCCTAATTAGTAGATTTGATGCACTATATGTGATGATAACAGTTAGGTTTCTATGTCTGATGAGTATAGCATAAAGAAGAAACATTGAATAACATAATACTCTGTTTTCACACTTCAAAGATAACACTCTTCACACAATTCATAAATTAGAAAGAAAAACTCATAAACAAGAATATGATCTAAATTTTTTGCTTAGGTGATGGACCTATTTATTGATGGCTCATGAAAGGAAAATATGAACTTTGATTCTATCTTCTAGAGCAACTAAACTAACAACAATTAACACTCTGTTTTAGGATATGTAAATGCTTAACACAACTTCAAACTTAGAAGAGAAAACTGATAACAAAACTTCTCAAGAAAACAGTGAATCAAAAGGTTCTTCCTTAGGTGACAAGTCTGTTCATTAGGGGCTTGTGAAATGAAGAGATGAACTCAGATCTTGTTCCTTGTAGCAACTGAAAACAATAATCAACAATTCACTCTTAGACAAAAAGCAATCATAACTCTATTCACTCCAATCAAATCTGCGTAGTACAGAAAATAGTTAATATAATTGAGAGGCTTCATTATGGAACATGAAGGTAAAATATGAAGTCCTATGGTTCTTGTACCACTGAGAACACCACACTTGCAAACTCAAAATAACACTCTCTTTGCTTAGCAATTCCACACATCAAATTCTTATCAATTAAATGTCAACATGTAGAAGTAGAAAATGAAACTATCTATTTTGTTCAATATCTAATTATTCACACTGATTCAGAAGCAAATGATTCTATGCTGAACTTTAAAATGTATTTGAAATCATTAACAACACATACAATTGTTAAATGTTCACACTCACACAATTACAAAGAAATCCAGAATTATAATTACAAATAAATTACAATGAAGCTTACCTTGATTGGATCGGTGGGCCCTTGTCGTACCAACAAGGAAGCTTGAGAAAGACTTACAGATAAGAAGATTTGATCATACACACGAAATCCATGAATTGCAACTTATCTCATTACTTCAGAAAAACAGAGTACAATCAATAGTTTTCAAAAACTAATCCTACAACATGACTATTCTTCTCTTCAAGAACCAATATTCTACCATAACAATTCCTCCCTCACTCAGACCTATGAGGTCTTATTTATACATAAAATCCATTGAGGAATGGATGAAACCGAATCCCCAAACTAAGAAAATAATTTTCACAATTTTAGGATAAATCCCACAAATCTGTGTTTTCTATCAATTTGGGCAGATTCGAGTTAGGGCTCCACCCATATCTCCCAAACCAATTCTAATTTTGAAAAATTGCCCATGTAGTACTCAATTTGCCATATTCTAGAAAAAACCCATATCTTCTAATTTCTAGATCTGATACCATATGCACAGAAATCGAGGCAGTTTGAGTTTTTTGCTAATTTTGGAAGAATCATTCCCCCTGAGCCGGAGGTCCACATGTGTGAGATGGGTGAATTCTGACTCCCATATCCACATGAAAACATCATTTTGGACAACACCCATGTGTCCGATTTTCTTCTAGAAACATTCAAAAATTATGACTGATGTATAGTGCCAATTTAACATAGTTGGTACCGGATTATAACAGTTAGTACCAGAATCGTGAGGTACCAGATCAAGCTGCTTAAGAGTCAAAGTGATTAGGATCATACATAATCAAGCATTTAATTGAATTAACTCAATAAAACTAAACAAACCATGCTTTAATCATAAGTTACTTCTTATGCACATGAACAAGGTCATCAAGTGTATCTATGGAGGAAACAGTCAAGTATATACTCATAGCATAGGTAAAATTGACTCAGACAAAGATAATATAGGGTAATAGAGGTGTCAATATTGAGACTCAACAGGTATCATGATCAGCTAATGCACATTGTCCTTGGGATCATCACCAGACTATCACATTACTCATGATTCCCTAATATCTTCCTCACTTCACTTTGTTTCAGTCAATTAAATGAAGAATGAGAGACTAGTTAATTCATACTAGGTGGCAATTCACTCCCATAATTTTCTAAGAGACTAGACTAGGTGGCAGTTCACTCCCGTAATTGCCTGAGAGACTAGACTAGGTGGCAGTTTACTTCTGTAACTATTGGTGTGTGTCCAGATCACTCTAGACCACCATTATATCATGTGTATTAGTTGAGTTATAGAGATTATATCATGTGTAAATTATCATTCATTCATTTGGTTAATGAGAATTCGTCCATTATTTCTCTTTTTCTTCTCTTTTCTCATATTTTCTCTGCAAATGTGTATGTCAATTCCTAGCTAGATCTATTATGTCCAGGTTCAACACATTTACACAATAATTGTTGGATATGGACAAAAACTATGAGAAATTAAAGGTATGACATACTTTATTATAAGGGAATTCTAACTCTATTTGATCTTCTTAAAATTCAAAGTTTTTTTTAGAAAATATAGATGGTAGTAAGGTTTTATCCACTCGAAGGTACAAAAAGTTGTTAACATAAGTTTACAATAAGAAAGCAAAGGAATAAGTGCATTCCTTAGTGTTAAATGGTTTTAAGGGAAGAGAAGGGCATGCTTATAGAGCCAAATGGTTTTTATTGATGCAAGTTTATCTTACATGGTCTTTTGTAATCTGAGTTATATCAGTCTTATGAAAAAATGGGTTGATAAAACGTAGGCATTTACGCATCTTGTACGCATACTATGAATTAATTAGTGCTTGACTACATTTCACAATATTTTGTTGGAGTTGCTTAGTTAGGTTAAAACTTACCATAATATTTACCTGGAGTTCATCCCTAACAAAATAGTTTATTTGGTTAATTTTTAGGATTTAAGGGAATTACAGAGCCAAGCTTTAACACTAGGGCCTTGGGGCCTTCATACTTGAATTTGAATTAATACTTTGTTCCTGGTTAATATTCCTAATCTTCAATTTCATTTTATAATAAAATAATTATTTTTTACTATGAATTTTATGCTTGAATGAAAAGATTGGATGCAGGGAAAAGTATATATGGAATTGCATTTTCAGTTATGTGGAGGTACAATAAAGAGAAATATATGATCATGTTTTATGATAAAGGCTTCAACTTTTTGTGGTTCCATGTTATGTCGCATTGTCTGATATTGTTGCATCCCATTGGGAAAAATTGTACAAATATAACATGCTCTCCAACGGTCATCGGATCTCGACAAAAACTACAAGGAATTAAAGGTATGGCATACTTTCTTGTAAGGGAATTCTAACTGTTTGATCTTCTTAAAATTCAAAGATTTGTTTTAGGAAAAAGATTTGTTTTAGGAAATATAGATGGTAGTCAAGTTAACAAGAAAGTTGTTAACACAATTTTATAATAAGAAAGAAAAGGAAGAAGTGATTTCTTTAGTGCCAAATGGTTTTAAGGGAAGAGAAGGCCATTATTATAGAACCAAATGGTTTTTATTTATGCAATTTTATCTTCTAGGGTCTTATGTACTCTAAGCTATATCAGTCTTATGAAAAAATGGGTTGATAGAAAGTAGGAATATATGTATCTTGTACACATACTATGAATTAATTGGCACTTGAATACATTTCACAATGTTTGGTTGGAATTTCTTAGTCAGGTTAAAAATTACCGTAATATTTACATAGAATTCAACGCTAACATTGGAATCTGAAAGGTTTGAACATAATTTAGTGTACAAATTTTATTTTACAAATCTAATAAAGCATATTATACTTAAAAAAAAAATCAATTATTTTAGGAGTAGTATAATCATTTCCTTATTCATCCTAAGAATTCGAATTGTACACACACGTGTATGTACATACATGATCAGACATCAAATAGGCTTTCCAAAGAAACTCTTTTTCCCTTTTAGATTAGTAAATTCTAGAGTCCAATTTAGATTTAATTTATTTGCATTTCCCTTATCTGTATGTTTATACTGATGACATTTAATTTAATTTTCTTATTGTTAAAAGTACAGGGAAGTTGAAAATTTTGTTTTTTTCTCTTAACGAGGAAGTTGGACATAACTTCCGTTTTGTATTAGAGAGTTATTGCAAATTTGTGTAAAATTCTTTGGCAAGTATGCAAATATTTTCCTACTAAGCATGCCAAATATGTGGGAGTTTCTCATATTTTTAAGTTTTGAAATTTGGCATGCCTCTTGTAATTTGTAATATGGTAAAAAATTATTGCAAATAGTTTCCATGGCATTAACAAATTTTGTGAGGATCTCTAGAAAATACAAGGGCGTCATTTCAAGAGAGAGATAACATTCATCAGTGTTACAACTTTCTTTTTTCCAAGGTTACCTTTCCTGAATCCCAAACAAGTTGTAACTTGTAATGATGAAGGAGACTCTTGAACAACCCTCCAATAGTATATAAAGTAAATGAAGAAATAAATTCCTCGATCTTTGATAAAGTTTTTGGACAAGTGGTTTAACAATTGTATTTTTAAATCTTATCAAATACAAGACAACCTCTCTTGAGGATATGTCATAGAAAGCTTAGGATACAGTGGTGATTCATTTGTCTATGTTTTTTTTGCTGGAAGAAAGGAAATTTTTTTCAAATTGCAAACCTTGTAATTGGGGTTCCAATAGTACATAAATCACAAAAATTTGGACAGAGTAGGGATAGAAAGACCATCTCTAGATTATATAAATCACAAAATATAGATAAAGAAAGATCGAAAAGACTATCTCTGCCCACTCAAATGATTAACAAAAGTTCATATTATATTGGCTTGTAGATGTTTGTTCATCAAAGGTGTAATGGCCATACTATTATCATGAGTGCAAGTAAAGAAAAATTCAAAATAATTTGTGATTGGCGGAATCAACAACTAGTTGGGCACGTACTCGCGTGACACGTGGTCATTTTATCGAAATTCTACCACTATAACCTCCAGGTGTGTCGATGATTCCCCATATGAAACACACAAGGTAAGTTGAGGTTTTGAACCAGTGACTTCACATAATGGAGTGCCTTAACAATACACTCCATCATCAACTACCCTACACCCTGGGGGATACTTCAAAATACATATTAAAATTGCACACATCAAAGAAATAAACTAGGGAAATGTCTAAGACTTAATTTAAACAACCTATCAAATATTTGGTTCAATGGTCACTTCAATCTGCAATTGTGGTTCTTTCTCAATGATAATTAGGATTGGAATTCAATCTTCTAGAAAGAGTCTGAGTTGTATTTTCCATCTTCCTTTAGTAAATTATAGGAGTGTATATTTCCAATGCATTGAATAMTTTACATGGTACTTAAACACAATCTGCATGTAGCCCTTACAGATTCGTCTTGYAYTGTTTATTCTTATAAAAAAAAACTTAGGCRTGGCATCACTTGCAATATTTATAACCACTTCTRCAATGATTGTAKGGAAATTTCCACTTACAAGAAGACAAAAGTACCTATAGACTAATATCATTGAATCAAAGTATGAACGGATGAAAGTTACATCAAAAATATTAAGAAGCATGGAAATATTCAAATTGCAAGTTTGGAAGATGAGATATTTGCAAAAATTGGAAGATTTTAGAAAAATTGAGTATGGTTGGGTTTGAAAGTCAATCTGAATTGAAGCTGCTACAACATTCATTTTCTAGGGAGCATTGCATTTATATCAACAATTACCTTTGTTGCTTCCATCTTCATGGGAATCCCTTGATAACTAAGAGATTTTAAAATATCTAACAAAGATTATGGATAATCAGATCCCGACAAAAGAAGAGGTACATTATTTCTTGTTTCTTAGTTTTAAGTGTTATTCTTTATTTCACATCTAAAATACCTTTGATAATAGATTGAAAAACATTGGCATATGTGCCCAAATGTTGCTAGATCATATATTTGGTATCAATTTACATTACGCCATAGGATGGGGTAATT
>JASDQU010106372.1:112236-122913 GCA_032191745.1 Picea mariana
AAAAAAATACAAGTAAGCTTACCTTGGTTGGGTCGGTGGGCCCCTGTCGTACCAAAAAGAAAACTTTTAAAAGAAGCTTATAGAAAAGAAGATTTGATCACACACATGGAATCCATGAATTGCAATTTATATCATTACTTCAGAAAATAGGGGTACAATCAACAGTCCTCAAGAATCAATATTACAACATAACAATGATTAATTCTATCTCTATATATCTATCATCTACAAGTCTCTCTCTTTTAAAGAGAAACAAGTGTTACAATCAAAGTCTGGAGATAACATCAAATGTCTACACAAATATTACAATTGGTTGATGTATCGTTTTTCAAGGGAACGATTTCATCCTCATGACACAAAGTACATGAGGATGAAGTGTATCATGGTTTTCAAAGAACAAAGAATGTTAGAGACAAAAAATTCCTTGGACCCATTGAGAGCAAACTCGTTCAAAAACCCAAGCCTGCAAATGTGGAACCGGTATTGGACGTGCACAGCTGGAGCAAAAAGATTGGTATCGGACGCACATAGTCAAATATCAGTAACGGACTAACAAAGTAATAGGTACCATATGAGCGCAGAAATAGATACCGAACGAACACAATATTGGTACCGAACGAGAGAAAAGATAGGTATCGGATGAACATAGAAATAAGTACCAGACGAATTGAGTATCAGATGAATAGGATTTGTGTCAAAATGTCTTCTTGGATCATTCAAAGTAATCCTAATTAGAGAGAATTTAACATCAATTATTCAATTCCAATCACTAAGAAATATCATAAATCATGATTAAACATACGTTACCTCATATATACACAAGAATGGATAAAAGACATGAATTTTGAGGAAAATAGGTAAATAGTGCATATGTATGAGGCCGAATTGGTCAAGATATAGGAAAAGATAAGGAAATTGGAGGTATCAAAAAGGAGAACCAACATTTCCCCCATGCCCAAGTCATTGCATGCCCTCATGCAAAAATTATTGAACCGGTCCTCAAAATTGCAAAACTAGTGTTGTCCTCCACCTTGCTTGATCATTAATTGCTTGGTTTAGGATATCAAAACTTGAAGCCTCATCCTTAAACTCCCTTTTAATAACTTGTGTGTATTGTATTAGGTGAAGAACCTTATTGAGCTTGGAAAATACCTCGTCATGCTCGTCCTGTAGCCTTCAATTATTCTCCTTCAACTGTGCATTTTATTTCTTGATGTGCATGTCCAAAACTTTATACTCCTCCCCTTCTTGCTTCAATTATTCATTATGTTTTGTAAGCCATTAAAATTTCAATAAAAACTGATGTTTTCTTAGAGAACAGATAGGATCAAGTTCTTCTTTCTTAGTTATCTCCTCCCTGTCTTCAACTTCCCTCCTTAAATCCTTCAATATCTTTGTCACTAATTCTTCGGTTTCACTAATAGTTGTCACATACATATATTGTTTCTCTGGTGAGGTTGGAATGTCAAATGGATCTTGTTGTAACCTAGGTCTGCATCCCCTGCCTCTCCTCTCTTTTTCCTATGCCTTTATCAATTTTTCCTTTTTATGGTTGTTTAAGTTAGTTTCCCACTACTGAGTGTCTTGGCCCTTATTCATTTTTTGAGTATTCGCACATTTATGTTTCTGTTTTTCTGGAAGGATAAAATACATGTCATATTTATTTCAGAATGCTTGTCATCACCTGCACCATTGATTGAGCTCACCGCAGGTCTAACAATCCTTTTGTTTATGCACAGGAAATGTCCATGCACACCACACAGCAATCCAAAGCAGCAAATTTTGGGCTTAGACCATGGGAACAGACAGGTTAATTTTCAACGGTGGAGATCCATCATGTCAAATAGATCAACGAATTTCATCCATTCAAGTTCCAGAATCACGTGGGTTTTAATATCAAGTTCGAAGTACTAATTTCCCAAAGACCCGAAGCCTTCAAAGAGCCGAAGTCCAGAGAACCCAACACCTCACTTCGGTGATTTTCCTTCGAGAGTTTTCGAGAATAACATTCATAAACTCCCGAAGCCTAGATTTTCGAAGAAAATCTGGATCATTCGTCGGTCACGACACATGGTAGCAGATCATTCACTTCAGGGATTTTTCTTCGAGATGTTTTTAATGCTTCACATTTGAAACTCCAGAAGCCTAGACTTTCGAAGAGAATATAGACCGTTCATTCATCATGACACATGGTGACAAATCATTCACTTGGGAGATTTTTCTTTGGAATATTTTTCATGCTTCACATTTGAAACTCCAAAATCCTAGACTTCCAAAGAGAATCTGGACCGTTAGTTCATCATGAAACATGGTGACAGATCATTCACTTTGGATATTTTCCTCCGGAATATTTTTCATGTTTCACATTCAAAACATATGAAGCCCGAAAGTCCAAAGTGAATCTGGACCATTGATCCAAAGTCAACAAGAACCGGCAATCCTCACAGCAGGTAAATATCACCAGAATCATAGATTGTCATCAGATCGATGACCACACTTCATTGTAGGGATGTAAACTTCTTGAGCATTAATTTTCCTAAGCAGTCCTGCAATTGGAACCATGGTATTTTTGGAAGGGTATGTGGCATCTTGTGGTGGATTGCAGGCCCAAAGGTAGTCTGGATCAAACCCCAACACTTTCCCTCTGTTAACCCCCATGCTGATCTCCATCAGCGACGACCCACCTCTCCAAATCAACAGTCCTTATCGCAGCTCGGACCCCCCCAACCATTATACCTTTAATGGTTGGGGGGGAAGTCCAAAAAAGTGGTTTTCCCATCGTGGGCCCTACCTAACATGGTGGATCCTCAATAACTCAAACCCCCCCCTCTCTAATCTGCTTACCTCCTACCCCCACTCCAATCTCCACTCGTGTTGTTTTTCAATACTGCCCCCTCTCGCCTTTTGCCACCTATTCTCCACTCACTTCCCAACCTATATACTCCTCTCCCTACGTTCCACTTGTATCCTTCACTACACATCGCCAAGTTCATCCTCTCAATACCTCCATCATATTCACACCTCCTCTCACTTTGACACCTGTCTTCACGTGTCATCTACATTCGCGTCCATTCATCCCATCTCCCGATTGGATGCTCTCCTTCATGTCTCCCCTGATGCCCGATGAGCTGACAACCATTCCAGCGAAGCTATTTCATAGGTATAGATGGAATCTAATGAGGTCAATATAGAGTTTGATTGGCTTCCTAAAGCTCAAGCATAGAAAGAGAGTTAAGTCTCAGTCACAGGTCTACACAGATTAGTTTTAGAAACACTTCAACAAACTCTGCTCATGCAGCTGGTTATCTCCAATGACCTCCAACAGCTCACAGACATGTCTTCGTTCAACATAGATCTCTTCTCTGTCACTCTGAGGCCTATTTTCGGCCACTCAGTTCCTCCCTCACATGCATCAGTTATGTCGCAGAGACAGTAATAGTTTTATTTGTTTAAGTCGATCATTTTCCTAGATTAGATGCAAGAGTGGTCTTTTGTGTGGGATAAGAACCACTTTTTCCTATTAAGTCTAGTATCTTAGTAAAGTTAATTATTTTATTTATGAATAGTTCCCTAAATTTAGGACTCAGTCCCCTAAGGACGAGAGCCTATGCAACTCTTTTAAATAGTTAGTTTTTGGATATTCTAAAGGTCAGATTTTTTGAGGAAATAATAACAATACAACAGATTGGTTGGACCCATTTTATGCATGGATTAAATCTCTCTACTTGGTGAACATAATCTCAATGACAGTGTTTTGTTCAACTCTTCATGTGTTTTCATTCTTATCTTGAATACAATTTTTGATTTGTGCAATGCACATTTCATTTCCTTTCAGCTATTGTACGACTTATTTTTACTGATATGCAACCTGTCAAATAGCTAATGCTTTGGTGAAGATTTGTTTTCTGCAACCTGTGGGATTTTTTATCACATATTTCTATAGGGGGGTTTTTCCTTCGAAGTTGGCCATTGGATGACCAAGTGTGAAAGAGTTGGTCTTTAAAAACCACAAATGTTGTTCATCCAAAGGCGGAGTGCAATTGTGCAAATGTGTGCATATATTAAATTTGGGTCGTAGATCTCATGAGGAGAAATCAACAATGGAAATCCATTAGGCAGATCAGATCGACGACCATTGGGTGATCGAGATCATAGAGTTGCACAAAGTATAGCGTCAAAGCTCTGAAATCACGAGGCCAATCCTAGTCGTTGATCCTGGGAAGGATACGTGGCTCAAGATTAGCATTTTAATGACTTGCAGGATGGAGAGGTCAAAGGGTAGAGTCATGAGGACTCGCAAAATGTGAAATCGCGAACTGATCTGGGTCTTCCAACTAGGGGATCATGTGGCAGCAGATAAGATAAATAGCGATTTCGCATTTTGGAGGTTTCGGCATGGAGAAAGGCGCGAAACCCCGAGTCCCTAAATTCTAATGTTAATCAGGGCTGTCCAATGTAAAGGGACATGTATCACTTGATCCGAGCAATCACGGTTTAGCAACTCAGAGACTTCAGCATGGAACACAGTGTGAGTTCGTGAAATCACGACGCGCTTGAGAGTTGGGCCCATGATCACAGCTCGCAGTCATATGGAAGCAGGGCCATAAAGAAATGGAAAGTGCTTATCGATCAAAGGGTGTCTGAGACTGTTCAAGGAAATGATCCCTACCATCAAGATCAAAGAAAGTCCGATCGTTGATCTATATGGGTCATTTCACGGGATCGAGCATCGAGATATTTGAAATCAAGGGAACTGCAAACTCCAAACAGGAAAAATCCCAAAATTTCATATGGATAAGCATGAGGTCATGACCTGAGGTCGCATGGAACGATGGATAGGAGCTGCGCCAAGGGCCAAAAGAGCTTATTTTTTTCTCATTGAAAGATTTGCATGGTTTCGAGAGCTAAGCTTGACTCGGATAAGTTGTAAATGTCTTCTGGAGCATTCATTGGTGTTAGACTCCATCAAGATCCTGATGCGGGTAGTTAATGAAAGGAGTGGGAGGTGGTCGAAACCTCACCTCACCCCATAAATGGAAAGCATGGTGGAGTTGATCAATGAAAATAGAGTTGTCAGCCCGTGGTACCCCTGCAAGTGGTTTTTCCTGCAAGCCCATATTGTTCTGAGATCGCATATGACAGAAGAAGATGTAGATGCCAAGTTTTGAATTTAATAGATGTTGGCATAGGGGAAGACCCAGGGTTCAATGCTACAATAATGCACCAACAAAACCCTAACTACCAACCCTTTCGGAAACACCTGCAAAGCAGATGAAGTCTCACCTGAGGTAGAGGCAGGGGTGGCTACAGGACTCAGATGTCTGCAACCTTAGATGGGACACAGATTTGTGATTCTACTCACTTAACAGAGCACTCAATAGTTATATTTATCGATATTCAGTTCTTAGTTACAACGCAGTTAAACCCTAATTACAAAACATTGCAGTATTCAACCAGATCTAGCATCTAACAACACTTAGCATAATGTAACAGATCCAATCTTAACACTAAGCACATGTATATAAGTCAGATCTAACATCCATCCATATTATTAAGAACTAAGCATCGACATATCATTCATCTATATTAAAGAATTAATCATATTAACATATAAGCACATCAACACATTGCAAAAAGCAAGGAAACACAACATGTACGTGGTTCACCCCCACCCTGGAGCTACGTCCACCACCTCTTCATCTACTTTATTATCTTCTTCAATAGGTTACATGCATAGAGCCTCAAAAATGCTACTCTGCAAAGGACAGGAGATCTGTGCAACTTGCTAGATCCTCCTTCCCCGAGTAGATCTAAGCACGCATCCTTCTACAGTCTCTTACAATGACTTGCAGTTAGCTCTGCAAGTCTCACACAGTATGCACCAAAGCACTTACGAATCTTGATCACACAGATACAACTCTATCACTCAGCCATTCGTTTAGCACTTATCATACCGACCTCTTCTTACATCACCTAGCTATCCATTTATACATACAAAATAGGCCTAAGCATGGGTGAACCCATGGGCTGACATTCCCATACCCATTAACATAATCCCAAATCCCAAAAAGGGCCCTAAAGGGACCGAGATCCCATGACCTCTGCTTTGTCTTTCACTCCTCCTTCGACAACCTATTGAAGTCCCAAAATAGGTCAAACATGACCAAGAATCCTCAAAACTTGGTCAAGGGCCAATAGGCCCCCAACACTCACCTATGACTCGTCTTGAGTCACTCTGATCTGACTAGTTCTGCTTCAAAAGCCTTGAGCTTGGCTCGAGATGCTTCGATTTGTTGGTGTGTTACGGCCTCCTGTTCAGTGAACTCTTATATGACTGCTTCGTTGACAGGTCCTTCAAGGCGTTGTTCAGTTGCAATGAAAACTTGCTCCTATTCTTCTCCTTGGCCTTCTCTTTCTGTGAACAGTTGGTAAGCCTCATCCTATACAGGTTGGAACCTCTGAGTTACTTCCATAACTCAACTCTAAATAGTATGGACCTGTTGCTGGACAATGCACTGCTCTTCGAATTGCTTCATTCTTTCCACAGTTGACAGGGGCTTCAACTGCACCTATATTGTCTCTGCTTGATACTTCGATTCCTGGAGTTGTGACTCCAGTACCTTTAATTATAGATGTTCAATGAGTTGTTCATATGTGTGGGCACTGTGATCCCTTAGTTTCTTGCATTTCAGAGAAAGGACTTGTATTCTTTCAATTGCAGTTTGAGCAGTTGCTTCCCTTTGGTCCCTTACATCCCACGGGGTTTTAGGTACAGTGAAGAGATCTAAATATTTTATTTGTTGTTGTAGCTAATGGATAGCTTCTGCGAGCTACTCTACTTGATGCATGACTCAGTCTTTAGCTTGTAGATCTAATCCTGTCACAGAGCGAAGAGCTCTATTTACTACTTCTTTTACTTCGAGCTTCTCTGCGAGAAACTTTTCTTTATCTTGTCGCATCTATGCTTTCTCCACTTCAAACTTGGCCTGTAGAGAAACCTTATCCTATTCTACAATTCCGCATTGTTCTACAATGTTGCCTTGTACTTGCTTCAAGGTCTGGGTAGCTTTGTTTGCTTCTTCTTGTGTGCGACGAAGAATAGCTTCAACTGCATCAGCTAATCAGTGGATTTGGGCTGGCTCATCCCCCAACTCTGGTTCTCCTGATGACAGAGCACAGTGGACACTGTGCGGCTAGACTGATGGGCCTACTGTACACCTCAGAACTCGACCTTAAGTCTACCATACATTTCCTCCTTCTTAGCTTCTTGTTTTTCCACGATTTCCAGCGAAGCGTCATTGAGGGCTGCTATGATGAAGTCAAAGTCATCAGTAGTAAGCACGGTCTTCATATTGGTCACGGTGGCTCTCGATTTATTCCAAGAAGAAGGTTTCAGGGGAGAAACCTTCCTTTTCTTCAGGGGATTGGTCTCATCTCTTGGCATTGTTACTTCACCTTTCTTATGTTTAGCTCCCGTTCCATTTATTTTTTCCTCCTCACCCCCTCGGTCAGGTGATATTGAAGTAGTACTTCCAGAGGCCTTGCTTAGGTCTTGGATCTTTTTGGTCTTCTTCATTTTTCTGGGTCCGGGTGTATCATGCATGGTTTCTGGGATTTCAGGGTTAGACATCTCTGCAGGTTCTGTTGGAATAAGGAGGTTTGTTGACTAGTCCTAGTGATCTCCTCAAGTTCCTCTTCCATGAGCTTGTAGTATGACTGCAGCTTCTCCCTATGTTCAACATCTTGAACTATAAGGTAGATGAAATGTCGATCTGCGTTGAACTTCATCAGGGGTCAGAATCTTTGTAAGGTGTTCGAAGTCATGCGAGGTTCTACTTTTATGGATCTCTTCAGCTAAAGGTAGTAGGTATGAAAAACAAAGTTTTACTGCCACTGTTTGTTCATATCACTCAAGTACCAAAGGGTAGTGAACTTTGCAGCAAGCGAATTGAAAAGTTCAATATCCAGGAAGGTCACACCTTCCGACATCTCCCAAGAAACAAAGGCGATAAGTATCAGAAGCTTGCTGAAGTGGAACTCGTAGCCCTAATCCTGTGCCTCACGACAATCTAGCTCTAGCTGATTCACTAGGTACTTCACCCAGTTCATCTATAAACCTTCTATGCACTTTCCTGCAAGGTCAACAACAAAGCCTCTGACCTGCATAGGTTTTTTCTTCCTTACTAATTTTCCTGCAATTAACTAACAGGTGAGGCACACTACGCCATTCTAGATGGAGGCTACCTTGTAGCCTCATGTTCCCTTTTCAACATCATCATATTTATCCTTGATTTTCTGTGATAGTACATGATCTGTGGCTTTTCCTAGATAAAACTCCTATGGATCAAGTCCTTGCATACTCAAGCCTGTGATCCTATGGATCAACGTCGGGTCGACTATGATACAACGGTCTAGCCATAAGTAGCCACCATGGTAACATGAAAGTAATAACTTGATAGAGGCATTGACTTCCTGGAGCCTTTTGAAGTGTGGGATCTTCATGACATCGAGTAGGGTGGACTGCAAGAGGTTCATCGTCCATGGCTGAGGGATTATCTTTGAGTTCTTCCCCTTCATTCTGGTAAGGTATTTAAACGGAGCGAGTGTACTATAATTCTTGCAATCTTTGAGGTTGAAGTCACTAAAATTCAACACTGCGATCTTGTCCTATTGTGCATGAATTGTGCGTATCCCCTTCGGGAGGTACGCAGTAACCATGGTGTACTCAAATTCTCTAGGCACACTATCACGACTCACCTCATCTGCCAGAGGCGGGATGTAGTCGAATAGTATGGATGGGATCAACTTCGCAATGGCTAGGTCATCTATGTGTTTGGTTCTCTTCTCTGTTGTCAGTCGGGATGGCCCTAATCCACGAGAAGTCGAATGAGAGGCTTGCACTCCTCTCATCGATGATGCTTGTATACCTATAGACATCAAAATTACTCTTTTTTTCATGAGGTCGATGAGAACTTCATAGATAATTTTCTCTGCAGTGTTGAACGGGTCTGACATACATGCTTAGGGTTGAAAATATCAAATTCGAAGAGAAATATCTTAATGCAATAGGGTATATGGAAATAGTGTGATGATCACTATGCAAGAATCAACTAATCTGCGGGCTCAAATTCATGGTTAGAAAAAGTTTTCTTGGTGCATGGCTCGACAGGATAAATAGATACTTGGCAACGTATCTCTTGCAACTAACGAGAAGCCTTCATTAACTAAGTTATGTCCATTGTCGTGCGGTCCCAACGGTCTGGTGGCGAACTTTCTGACCATAAATTCCTTTCTACCCATTCAAGACATCGGTCAAACGATTATACTGTTACAGTGGCTATATTTTTTCACCATGGCGAAGTGCCATGTGACATTGTTCTAATATTCTGGCAAAGTTTCAATTTTGCAAATTTTCCTTCTGCGATGTTCCCTTGGGAACCTTCTATAATTTTTCAATCTTAGTTCTCTTCTTACTTAGTTTTCTATCCTTCTTTCCAGTGAGCTTCATCTATGAATTCCTTTTTCCATTCTGATTCTTATCTTCTTTCATCAGATTAACTTTGCGCTGTTGAGGTTCCTTCCTAGAAATCGAGGGTAATACTTCATCTGTACCTAGAATAGGTACTTCAGTCTTTTGGAAGTCTTCTAGTGTTCTTGCAACTTTGGCATCCAAATCTGTGGTTTCAAATAGCTTCGATATGTTCTCTTGTTCTTTAACCAAGTGTGCAATCTTCCTAGTCATGGAATATTTTAACTCTTGCTTCTTTTGTTCTAAGACTTCTTCTTCTTTCCTTCTAGCCTGATCTTTTTCAATCCATGGTTTTCCTAATAACATGGAAAATGGAGCATTAATCTCAATAAATTTAACAACTTCAAATTCTTCCTCTGTCGAAGTTCTGTGAGAACACATAGATATCATGGTAAGTCTTCCACATAGGGTTATCAGCTTTCCTCTGAATAATCATATTCCTCCCACTGAAGGAATCATAGCAGTCTTTCCTAGAATTTCCCAAGTTCTTTCAGTCGTGATATTCACCTCTATTTCCTCATCCATAACATAGTCAATGTCAAAGTCTCTTATTCTTGCTTCAATGTACTCCTTTTCTTTGAATATCTCTGATAAGATGATATGTCAGTGGTCATCCAGGGTTTATTTCATCTGTAGCAATACGTTTTTTTATTCTTTCTGGGGTTTTGTCATAATCTCAGTTGCTAGATCTTTCTCATGGTCTTCTTGTCTCATATTCATCATTTCAACCTTAGCAATCATTCTAGGGCAATCCAATACTTCATGGTCCATATCTTTGCAACATAGGCAACTAGGTCTTCTACCAGGGCATTCCTTAGCTAGATGTCCAGTCTTCTACAACTGTAACAAAGGGTTAATCCTCTCTTTCTCTGAAATGATCCCCAGCCTTTCCTATACTACGCACTAGGATCATGGTAGCTAACCTGCAAAAAATTCTTTCTAGGATCCTGCATTCATTTGTTAGTCCAAACACTCTCTCTATGCATAGGTATAACATATATTTCACTATTCTTATCAAATCTACTCATATCAAATCGTCTTTCTTCTATTAGTGCCCTACTTTTCAAGATAGGATAAATCTTATCAAACATAGCTATATCCATACTTTATAAACAAACATTTCCACTAATCGTATCTTCAGCAGAGCA
>JASDQU010106372.1:133225-146290 GCA_032191745.1 Picea mariana
AGATCAGACTTCTTTCTTTAGCATAGAGCTTCACAAATCAAGAATAATACTACACACTAGAGTGACAGATCTATGCACAGATCTTTCACAATTTCAGGTCAGGTCTTTGCACAAAGCTTCTTTTTCCTCAGTTCCCAACAATCACAGTTTTAGGTCAGGTCTTTGCACAAAGATTTTTTTCCTTAGTTCCCAGCAATCATAGTTTCAAGTCCCGAAAATGAAACCATTTGTTGGCACAGGGGCAGACCTAGGGTTTAACACTACAACAGCGCACCAACAAAACCCTAACTACCGACCCTTTTGGCAACACCTGTGAAGAAGATGAAGTCTCACCCGAGGTAGAGGCAGGGGTGGTTGCAGGACTCAAATGTTTGCAACCTTAGTTGGGACACAGATCTGTGATTCTACTCACTTAACAGAGAACTCAACAATTATATTTATCAATATTCATTTCTTAGTTATAGCACAGTTAAACCCTAATTACAGAGCATCGCAGTATTCAACTAGATCTAGCATCTAACAACACTTAGCATGATAGAACAGATCGGATCTTAACATATTCAAGCACTAAGCACATGTATATAAGTCAGATATAACATCCATCCATATTATTAAGCACTAAGAATCCATAGATCATTCATCTATATTAAAGCACTAAGCATATTAACATATAAGCACATCAACACATTGCACAAAGCAGGGCGACACAACATGTACATGGTTCACCCCCACCCTAGGGCTACATCCACCAACTCTTTGTCTTCTTTATTAGATTCTTCAATAGGTTACATGCATAGAGCCTCAAAAACCCTACTCTGCAGAGGACAAGAGATCTATGCAGCTTGCTAGATCCTCCTTCCCTGAGTAGAACTAAGCACATATCCTTCTACAGTCTCTTACAATGACTTGCACTTAGCTCTACAAGTATCACACAGTGTGCACCAAAGCACTTACAACTCTTGATCACATAGATCCAACTCTAGCACTCAACCATCTGTTTAGCACTTAACACACCGACCTCTTCTTACATCACCCAGCTATCTATTTATACATACAAAATAGGCCTAAGAATGGGTGAACCCATGGGCTGACATTCCCATACCCGTTACATAATCCCACATCCCAAAAAGGGCCCTAAAAGGGGTTGAGATCTTGTGATCTCTGCTTCATCTTTCGCTCCACCTTTGACAGCTTGTCGAAGTCCCAAAATAGGTAAAACATGACCAAGAATCCTCAAAACTTGGTCAAGGGCCAACAATAGCTAAGTCACATCCTTGATTGTGGGAAGTTATTCTGAGTACAAATACTCATTTTTTATATTTTGTTAAAGTCGACGGTTGAGCGAAGCTCCCACATGGTAAAGTTTTAGTGAAGCCTTTGGTTTATGGTTATGTATCTGTATTTGAGACTTCTTGTTTAATCCAAGTCAACCTTTCTTATTTCATCCTATTATGCATCTGATATTGAATGTTCATGATTGAAGGATTCACATGGATTATTGTGACTGTGTTGTAATGGATGTTTGATTGCAGTGTTATCACAATGTTTTCAGTTTCTTGAAGCTTTGAATCCAAGAGGATTTTGTTTTCTGAGCTTTTCCTCCTTGGGATGCTAGAAGACATAGTGTTCATAGCATACCTCTTCACTCCCCTTAAGTTTTTCCCCTTACTCACCACTATACCAAAACTTACTGAGTGAAGTTAGACCAAGACCTCACCTGCTTGTTCTTTTCGATCCAGTTTTTTGAGTTAAAATGATACCATCCTGAGTCTACGTCCATTATACTACCTCTAAATTTATTTTTCCTGACATACAAACTGATGTGTATCAAGATTACCTTTGTCGCAATCCAAGGGTGACTTCTAGTGCTAACATTTGTGGCACCGTTGTCAGGGATGAATTGAAGATTTTCCCCGGGTAGAATGACAACGAAATTATGATTCTGAAGGTGCATTAGATATTAGAACCTTTGAAGATTGTGCTTGCACCTGGCGAATACACTAAGGAAACTCAACTGTTTTGGTGTATCTGCCTCTGGCTATAGCTATATCCCATGGGAGAACACAATGATCAGATCTGGTTTTTTATGGTGAACAAAGACCAGACACACTTATTCTACATATCATTCACCTGGCGACTCCATGGTTAAATAATCGAGCAGCGACTCCACTAGTTCGAAATGGAAAAAATCCTAGCTCGAAGGTTTTCTCCCTTTAATTTTTCTGTTGTTCCTAGTTTTCCCAATGTTGTCCCTACTATGGATGAATGGGGTGATTATTTTCCAATATTTAGAGAGCGCAAAGAGGACAACCTTGCTCAACATCTCCATGAGTTTCACAAACTCATGCATCAGTGGGAGATACATCATGAGGATGTATTAATGAATATATTCATGTTCTCATTGGAAAAGGATTCCCATGAGTGGTATCGATCCTTGACCCCTACTAGCATCTCCTCCCTAGAGCATTTTCATGCAGCTTTTAATAAGCATTGTCAAAGGTATTATTACTCTGAGTTAATCTGTCATAATTTTTGTAAGGAATGTGACGACCATGATCAAGATATGGTTGTTTCTAATGAAATATATAAGGATGAGCACTGTGAGGAAGATGAACACGCTTTGGACAAAGCTATGGAACTGGTAAAATCTCTCACTGCCAAACTAGAAAGATTGGATTATGAAGAAAGCGCAAAGGATTTTCCAGTCCTTGAGGAAGATTTCCTTGGCAGCTCTACTGGGGATGATAATGAAGATTTCATAACTGTAGAGGCCTTGATTTCTTCTCCTAAGGTGCCTGTTGTCCCTAGATTTGATGATTATTCAGATGAAGAACAGCAGAGCCCCACATCACATTTTTCTTACCAAAGGAGAAATCAACCTGTATATGACAGCTACGAATCAGATTCTAAGTTATATATGTAGGATTTCCAAGAGCATACAGCAGAACCTTATCCTCTATTCTTAAGGAAAATAATTATGAGGAAATCATCCATCCTGAGCAATATGATGAAGAGAATATCTTTCCCACGGGTCATGTTTATGATGATTATGAATTTGACCCTTCGGAGAGCCAAGAATAAGAACCAGAGGAGAAACAGAAGGGGCAGTTTATCCCTTGTCCTAAGCCTATCTGTGAGCAACCATTGCTTGAGATCAGTCAGCCTGCATCGACTATTCACCCACCTGTGCCTACTAGAGATATTCATCCATGTGTGAGGATTTGTGTAGTAGAGAAGGTTGCCTGTTACAAATTTTCTGGAATTTTTCTCTTGGCCTACGAGCTTGCGAAGGAATACATGGAATTGTATTTCCTTCATGTTTTGAAGCTGCCCAGCTTTATTCAGACCTCAGCCTTATGAGGAAAGCTAAAAAATGTAACCATTCTTCTTTCATGGTTTCATTATCTATTTTCAATCATCGACAGAGTGAAGCAGCTTCCAATTAGGAAGTTACTTGAATGGATATGGTGGAAGTTTTCTTTCACCTAGCACCATGTAAAAATCAATTAGTTTAGGACTGTACATAAATAATCTCATGTGGAGCATGTGTTTTTGTTTTCATTTTTCTTACTTATCGGCCTGTATTTTTTAGTAGGATATTTTTTGAGCATGAATCCATAGCCTAATGCATAAGGAGATTGGAACTTCTTATTATTGGCAGCTCGCAGAGAACATGCCATCGCCCATGGAGCCTAACGTTATCACATATTTCTGCAAGGGATTTTTCCTTTGAAGTTGGCCATTGGGTGACCAAGTGCGAAAGAGTTGGGCTTTAAAAACCACAAATGTTTTTCATCCAAAGGTGAAGAATGATTGTGCAAAGGCATGTACAGATTAAAATTGGGTCGTAGATCTCATGAGGAGAAATAAACAGTGGAAATCCATCAGGTAGATCAGATCGACGGCCATCGGGCGATCATGATCATAGAGTTGCACAAAGTATAGCATCAAAGTTCTAAAATATCAAGGCCAATCCTAGTCATTGGTCCTGGGAAGGACACATGGCATAATATTATCATTTCGCTGACTCGCAGGATGGAGAGGTCAAAGGGAAAAGTCATGAGGACTTGCGAAATGATCCAGGCCATCCAACTAGGGGATTACATGGCAGTAGATAAGCTAAATCACAATTTCGTGTTTTGGAGGTTTCAGCATGGAGTAAGGCGTGAAGTCCTGAGTCCTGAAATGTCGATGTTAATCAGGGGCATCTGATGCAAAGGGATGTGTGTCACCCGATCTGAGCGATTGCGATTTTTTGACTCAGATATTTCAGCATGGAACACAATGTGAGTTTGCGAAACGCGAAATCATGACACACCTAAGAGTTGGGCCCACGATCACAGTCTGCAGTCATATGGAAGAAGGGCCATAAAGAAAGGGAAAGTGCCTATTGAGCAACGGGTGGTTAAGACTGTTCAAGGAAATGATCCTGGCTGTCAAGATCAAAGAAATTCTGACCGTCGATCTAGATGGGTCATTTCGCAGGATTGAGCATTGGGATATTTGAAATCAAGGGGAGTGAAAACTCCAGACAAGCGTAATCCCAAAATTGCATATGGATAAACATGAGGTCATAACCCGAGGTCGCATGGAGCGATGGATAGGAGCTGTGCCAAGGGCCAAAATCACTTGTTTTGGTCTCATCAAAATATCTACGTGGTTTTGAGAATTGGGCTTGACTTCGAGGAGTCGTAAACATCTCCTGGAGCATTCATGGGTGTCAGACTCCATCACGATCCCAATGCAGGTACTTAATGAAATCAAGGGGAGGTGGTTGAAACCTCGCCTCACCCCATAAATGGAAAGCATGGAGGATTCAACCATAGAAAATAGAATACGATCTATTCTATTCTATTTTTTCCTGCAAGCCCATACTATTTTGAGATCTCATCTGAGAGAATACAATGCAGACGCCAAATTTTGAATTTAATAACTTACTCACATCCCTGATGGTGGGAATCTATTCTGAGTATAAATACTCAATTTTGATATTTTTTAGGGTCGATGGTTGAGCTAAGCTACCGCATGGTAAAGTTTTAGCGAAGCCTCTGGTTTCTGGTTATGTATCTGTATTTGAGACTTCTTTTTTAATCCAAGTCAACCTTTTCTATTTAATCTTATTATGCATTTGATATTGAATGTTCATGATTGAAGGATTCACATGGATTATTCTAACTATGTTGTAATGGATGTTTGATTGCAGTGTTGTCACAATGTTTTCAGTTTCCTGAAGCTCTGAATCCAAGAGGATTTTGTTTTTTGATCTTTTCCTCCTTAGGTTGTTGGAAGACGTTCTTTTCATATAAGACCTATTCACTCCCCTTAATTTCTTCCCCTTACTCACCACTATACCAAAACTTACTGACTAAAGTTAGACCAAGACCTCGCTTGTGCTTTCCAATCCAATTTTCTTAGTTAGAACGGTACCGTCCTAAGTTTGTGTCCATTAGACCGCCTTTAAATCTATTTTTCGTGACATACAAACTAATA
This sequence comes from Picea mariana, assembly GCA_032191745.1. NCBI lineage: Eukaryota > Viridiplantae > Streptophyta > Pinopsida > Pinales > Pinaceae > Picea > Picea mariana. The sequence continues at coordinate 138,716 of JASDQU010106372.1, forward strand.
GGTATTAGGCTTACCTATGTCGCAATCTAGGGGTGACTTCTGGTGCTAACATGAGTTATTATGTTTTGATACATGTTTGATGTCTTGAAATGATATTTTAAGTATTGAACTTCTTGCAATAGATCAATCATTGAGTATTTTAATGTTTCCCTCTGTTTTATATTATTTCAATGGTCTGTCATTAGTGTTCCATCAGCCAAGGAGGACTCTCATCCATATCATTCTGCCAACCCAACCTTGCCTTTTTCTTCATAGAATAACCCTCTGACCAACCAAAAAAAGAGTTAAAAGAAGCAATCATTCTAAACTGATAGGTGGCCTAACTTTTCCCTTTAGCAGTTAGGTGCAGATCTTAGGATCAACATCTTCTGGCACCATTGCCAGGGAACGGAGTAGCGAAATATCTTTCCTTGGGAGAATGACAATTGATCAGCATTGACCTTTGATGGTGAACAAATATCAGACACAGATAGACTTCCATCTTTCACCTGGCAATTTCACTGAGTAAAATTTAAAGAAGAAATATTGGCGCCTAGAAAAGGATTCAACAGATACAAATCTGAAAATAGCAAAGCCAAGAAGGTTTATTATAACCTTGAGAATAACACAGTAGGCTATGAGATAGAAAGAAAACTAAGGAAATCCAATGTATCTTAGAGATACAATTCCCCCTTCAAGGGAAAAGTTGCACACCAAGAGAATACTTTGAACCATCATCACAAGTAGCTTGAATTTGCTAGGCCTAAGAATCATAATTCCGAAGGGGCTCACACATCTTCTACTCCTGATTCCACTTCAGCATCTAGTCCTGCATCCACTCCTGTATCTCCCATAAATTTGCAGATTCCTATTGTTCAAGCCATGGCTGTTAATAGGATGGATTTCATAATTGCTACCATATATGTACCCTTAGTGCTACTTGTAGTTTTACATGCACTCTCAACCATATATTACATGAAATATCTTTCAATATATAATGGGGAGGGTGAAATAACTATTGAAGAACATCTGGTAGCCTTTTACAGTTTTGCAAACAACTTTAACATTGATTATTCCTATGTGTAGATGAGGTTGTTTGTACAAAGTCTGGATGGGGAGGTCAGAAAATGGTTCAGAAGTCTTCCTCCAACCTCCATTGCAGATGTTGAGGCATTATATGAATATTTTATAAAGAAATGGGGAGATAAGAGAGATTATCTTTATTACATCACTGAATTTGGGGCTCTAAAGAGAAAAAATGGTGAATCTATTTCAGACTTCACCAAGAGATTCAATAAAATGTATGGTAGAATCCTAGATGAAACGAAACCAACTGAAGCTTCTGCCAAGATCACTTATTCTAATGAATTTGATGCAGAATTTCCCCTCCTCCTAAGAGAGAGAAGATCAACCACATTGTTATTCATGCAAGAAGCAGCCATTGAAGTTGAATCTCATATTTTGGCATCAGACAGATTAAAGACTAGATCTGATAAAGAGAAGAAAAAATAGAGAGAGGATGCCCCTACCTCCTCTAGCCCAGCTACATATAATCCCAAACTTGAAGACATGACTAATACTTTGAAGGATCTGACTTTTAAGATAGCTAAGCTAAAATGGGAATCAAAATAGCCAAACATAACTTTTCAAGGGGTTGGTAATAGAAATCAGAACCAATTCAAAAGGCCGAATGATGCTCCTCAAGTAATGCAGAGAGAAAGGAGAAATGTTGATGATCAAAGGGTAGTGCACCCTTTCCAAAACAATTAGATTGAGTAGATAGATGTAGACAATGATTTTGTGGATGATATTGTTGGTCTTTCCAATGAGACAGATTATTATACCATCCACTTAACACAACAAGAATATGAGGTACCAAAATTTTCAAGTCAATTTGATGGTTAGATAGGGGAAGAGGGAGTTATTCAAGGTAAACCCAAGAAGAAATACGATTTGAGAACGAGAAATGGAGCTCCCAGGGCCACCACCTCTAATCAAGGAAAACAAGCAGAAGCCCCTCCCAAGCCAAATCCAAATAAAGGTATGCCATATAAAACTCAACCATCTCCACTATCAAAACCTATTTCCCCTAAAACAAAGGAAGTTGATAAGCCACCAACCTCTTTCATCTTAGAACATGAGCTGAGAAAATCAAGATTCTTGTCCCTTTGAAGGAATTGTTAAAAAATGAACCTTTCAAGAAATCCATCATGAAAGTTTTGCAACCTACTCCTTCTAGTGTATCTTCTGATGTCATTAGTCTATAGGATGAAAATCCAACTATTACTGCGGGTCCATACATTGAGGATAGATCTGATGCTTCTCCTCCTTTCTATATATATCCAAATGTCCATGATAATATTCTGCACAATAGTATTATGGATTCGGGCACCTCTCATAATGTCATGCCCAAAGTTGTTATGGAAGAACTAGGTCTGGAGTTTACCAAGCCTTACCAATACCTGTACTCCTTTGATTCCAAGAAATTAAAATGCCTAGGATTGATAAAGGATATGGTGGTTTCTCTAGCACAATTACCCATGAAGAGTGTAGTGATGGACATTGTGGTGGCCGACATCCCCCCAAATTTTGGCATGTTATTATCCAGAACTTGGGCTAATAAGGTTGGAGGATCATTGCAAATGGACCTCACATATGCCACCATTCATGTGTTTGGTGGTGAGAAAGGGAGGATATACAGAGAGGTAAGGTGAGCCTACATAGTCAGTGATAATCAAAACCCAAGCAATCACCCCATTTATGTTGTTGAGGATGGGATTGGTTCGTTTGTTTTTCATTTAGATGATGATGAACATGAAATATCAGTCAGCCAACGCATAGATCATCCAATGATTGGTCAACAAAATGAGGTGTGGAATATGTATTCCGATGGCTCTTCATCAAAAGACGGATCTGGTGTTGGTATTCTCATCATTTCCCCTTTAGAAAAATTTATAACCCTCTCTTATAAGCTAGAGTTTAAGACTACTAACAATATAGCTGAATATGAAGCTCTGGTATTGGGATTGAGGGCTACCAAAGACATGGCCATTCATTGTTTAGCAGTTTTTGGCGATTCTAAGTTGGTCATCAATCAAGTGGGGAATATCTATCAAGCTAAGAAACAAAGGCTCAAGAAGTACAGGAATAAGGTATGGGACCTGATCGATAATTTCTTTCTAGCATTTAAACTCTCTTTTATTCCCAGAGAACAGAATCAGAAAGTTGATTCTCTAGCCTTAGCTGCCAACACGTTTAGGCCTCCCATTGGCCCAAATATTAAATATTAGGTGGAAATCAGACATAGAACAACCATACTAGGCAACATAAAGCACCGGCAAGTCTTTAGTGATGATTTAGAATTGCAGAGATTTCTTCACGCCATTGATGAATTCTCCAATATCTCAATTGATCATGAAAGTCAAGAAGATGAAAATGAGAAATTAGAAGATCAACAATCTTCTCATCTGTTGGAGACAGTGGTTGGTCATGATATTGTGGAGCTGAAAACCAATCATATTCCTAGAGGACTAGTACCATTGGAAATATTTTTCGACAGTAATGATGTTTACAAAGGAACTTCCATGAAGAATCAAGAAGGGGAGGTGACAGAGTGAAATATTGGGACCACTGAGAATCCCAAGATCATCAACATGTGCAAAGCATTGGCTGCAGAACAAAAAGACAGGTATGTCAGTCTCATTAAAAATTTTACTGATACTTTTGCATGGTTGTTATAACCCTAATTTGCACCAGACATGCTTACCTGGAATTAAGCCATCTCAAATTCCTTTTTTTCCAAAGCACTGTTGAACAACTCTTCTTAAAAACCTCTTTTATAAGCGCCCACGTGCCCTACTCTATTACTACACGTGTGTACATGCTAGTTGACCCAAAACAGCCTACATCTACCTACAAAAGCACAAAAAAAGGAAAGTTGCCAATGGAACACACAGCTTTGGGTAAGTTAACTAAACCTTCCAGCCATGCATGGCCAAGGGTTCGTCCAAATACCTAACTTCTTCTAGCCTATAAAAGAAGGGTTAGGGGTCCCATTTGGAAGGGGAGAATAATAGTAAAGAAACTCTACCCAATTGCACATTCCCATTATCCCAACCATTTAGCCATCCTTGTGCAAGAAGAGATACTGAGAAAAGAATTTGGAGGATAGTTGAAGAGGATCCCAAGATCAGGTTCATGGAGTAGTGGCCGGTCTCGACATTGTAATTTGATTCATTAAAATTAATAAAGAAATGCTTTTCCCATCCCACTATATGAGTTCTTCATAGTTTATTGAATATATGTTTGAATCTCTAAACCATTAATCTGTAGGTAAAATGCATGTATAGTTTGTTTCTTGGTTTGTATGCAGGTCATCCTTGGGAGGAGAGTTGCCAACAAGTGATCAAGCGTGAAGAAGGATGGACATCAAATGCCCAAAACAAGGTATGTTTGTCTAACCATGTATTTTCTTAAAGGAAATGGGGATTAGGGACCTAGGACGACGGTAGAAAGTAGGATTATTTTGGTCTCATATGCATGCATAATATAACCCTAAATACTAGTCCGTAGGGGGATTTCCCACCACAAGAGAATTGGATACCATACTGGGGAAGTCTCTAGGGTTCCTAGGAATATTTTTGGGTATTTAAAAAAAAACAAAAAACTGGTTTCCTTTCCTATTTTTGAAGTTTCTGCAAAGTCTGTGCTAACAGAGATTCTAGTCTTCCATACCAGTCATCTCTGTTTATTTGTTGGACTGTAATTTTTTTTCGAGACCCACAGAGGTACACGCATCCTGTATAAGGTCTGCACGCATGTACCCGTGCCCTACATTCTTACATCCCGCGTGTAAACGCTAGCTAAAGAAGTAACAGTAGTGTGTATGATTCCAAAAAAAATTTGAGCCAGTCATCCTCTTCCTTGTCAGAATTAGTCATTCTCAAGGGTTTTCTGGAACTCTTTCTAGTCTTTGTTGTTTGCAGTCTATAGCTTAGGTTTCACCTTAGATTGGTTTGTTCTATGAATTTTTCCTTGCATTGTTTTCTTTTTGTTGTTAAAGAAAGTGTCTGAGCCTTCAAGAGATCTTGATTCTCAGTATCAGTGGTCTTTGCCTGGTTTACATTGTTGTCTTTTATTTGTCTCAGAGTTTCAGAGATACATGTGGCATGTATAAGGCCAACACACATGTACATGCCCTCTGACTCTACACAGCTCGCGTGCACACGCTCGCTATGGAACTGTCAATAGTGTTCTTGTAGAGAATAGTTTTTGTTGAAGGTGAGGTAGTCATATTTTCCCATGAAAAGAGTTATACCTCTCAGGTTTTTGAGTCTCTATCATAGCAGTCAGTAGCTTAGGTTTGATCTCAGCCATAGCTTTCTTTTTCATTTAGAAGTTTTCATGAAAAATTTCTTTTGAAGGGTTTTTAGACAAGTGTGAGAGTCCATTTTTAAGTTACTTGTGTGTGATTTTTAAAGATATTCCTTGAAATTTGTGCTTAGGCCAAAAGTTTTTCTTGGTTTTGACTTGTTGATATTTTTCCTTTTTGCTTTGTGAGCATTCAAGTAAAATAAAAATAAAAAAATCTTTTATTTCTTTGATTGATTGAAAAGTGTTGTTTGGCATTAGTAACCAAGGAAAAGTCTTTTCTTCATAAGTTCTTGGTAGTTTACTTAGATCGTAAGTAGCTCGTAGTCGAGTGAAATCCTACTTTGAGTTTGTTGTTCAAAGATCTTAGGAAAAAAAAAATTGTTCTTTAAAATTTGCGTTAAGTGAAGGTTTTTGTTTCCAGGTTTTTGTTTCTTTTTTACTTTCGTCTTTCAAACATCACTAGTTTCACTTTCATACCCTTTGACATAAGACAAGCCATAAAATTAATGCTAAATATAAAATCCATTAGACTTTTATGTTTGTAGGGTTAACGAGCTAGTTTAGGATTAGGGCCTTAGATTAGGTTGGAGAGGAAACTCTTCAAGGCCATTAAAATAAAACATTGGAGTCTGAGTTAGGGAGTGTCCAAGTCCAGTATCATGAAAGTTATAGGGCATCCCCCTCTAACACAGGGGATAAACATGAGGTCGCGTGCGGAAAGGTAGCGGAGATAACCCCTCCAAAGCTAGACCAATCATAGTGGAGAACACATATAGAGGGCTTGTCTTGGGATTCTGTCGATTGCATTTTCCACAGAGATTTGTGGGTCTTGAATCCATTTAAGGTCCTCAGTTGTCTTCCAGACCACTTGCTCTCGATACCCTTGATAGGCTTCGGGCTCGATACCCTACTCATTGTGGTCTACCCGACTTTTGACTGTACCTGCCTGGTGACTGTTCGCGCGCTGGCAACCTAGTTGCCTATATTTTTTTAGGGACATACACAGGTGACTGCGGGGGTATACCGAGGTACCTAGGAAAAACATCGGGCCACGCTTTGTAGAGTATACCCGAAGGGTACTTCCATGTTCGAGTTTCAATTGGATCGGTAAGTTTGTCTAGTGTTGGTTGTTGTAATTGTTCTTCCAATTAATTTAGTGTTTGTCTGTCTTATCTTATAGGGACTTTTTTAGTGTGTGTTGGTTTTGAACGACTAGAACACCCTAGAGTGTCTTTGATCTTCTCACATAGTGGAGGATCACAATCTCCGTCGGTCACGAAGGCTTCTTGGCCTACTGCCAGTTACACTAGAGCCACCCCCGCCACCACTAAGGTGAAAGCTAGACCAACAAAGGTCTTTTGAAGTGACCGAGTCACAAGAAATTGTGCCCAACCAACATCCGGAGGAATCGACCATTTTAGACCTTGGAGAAAAATCTTTTGGTCTAGTTGAAACCTCCACCACTGATCTTTTGGCACCCACCATCGTACCGATTCATCCTTACAAGTGCCAGATAGTGTCGCACACAGCAATGGAAAAAAATGTTGTTACTCTTTATGGGAATTCTTCAATTCCCACTATGGTTGTCACCACAGGAGAGTTTTCACCTCCTAACCCACCATCACCGGTCCGAGCCACCATGGTTTTGACCACCTCTAGCGACAACAACAACCCCTTTCCAACCAAGTGTGACAAACCCTCTGTTCTCATACGGGATGCCTAGTTCAGGTACAAGTCCTGTAATTTCCTACTCCACTTCACAGACTTCAGGTCTGGGGGAAGGGAGTTCTAATGCTCCTCTACAAGGCCACATGGGGGGCACTTCTTCTCCCTTTAATGCTTTCTCTTACAGAGGAGTTCATATCCCTCCTTCGTCCCCTTCACTCGGTGGCACTCACTAGCCTTCCGTCGGGCCGCCTGCACACCATAGTTTATTTGGAGCAGGGAGTCAAGGACCACCTTCGCATAATATGGCGATAGGTTCGACACCATTTTCTTTGTTCGGTGCATTTGGTAACAACGCCTTCTTGTCCCCTTCTTTCCGGACTGGGGGAAATCCCAGTTTTGGACAACCTATTCCTATGTAGGTTACTATTCCTGCATAGGGGGCACACCCAGGAACTTCTTTCGCATCAGGGACTTGGAATTCTTGGCAGGGATCCATTCCCTCATTAGGAATGTCGATCTGGGGTAATTATTTTCACAATCAATGGAACCCCAGAA
>JASDQU010106373.1:7449-19683 GCA_032191745.1 Picea mariana
CAATTGCAGTTTGATTTTGAGTTTCGAAACCTTCCCAGAAAAGGAAGTGTTCCCAACTTCTCCCCTGTTGCTTCAATTCTTGTAGAATGATGAGTTTTATGAGTCCTAGGTGACATAGGGCAGCTTTCAAGCTTAAAGGCTGGGCTCTAATTCTCTTGCAGACTTTAGACAAACTGTGATGTAAAAAGTAAGGCAAATTGATAGGATTCTTGCCTGTAAAATGATCCATCAGTTTAAAGTGATACATCATCAACTTGTCGTATCTTCTTTCTAATGTAATATATAACTGAATGCCTTTGAATAAATGCTGCCACTCTTCATCCAGGTATGAAACGAGCATACCTTTACTCCAGGCTTTGTGCTTGTATCCATCTTTCAAATAGAACTTGAAATCCTGATTTTTTAGAGCCGTGGTTTTAAACCATCTTTGGCCAGTCATAGGTAACCCTGTAGCTGCTGCTATAGACTCCTCGTCCACCTTGATTTCCACAGAACCCACCCGAGCTCTGCTTCCATCAAATGTCATTGCGAAGGCTTTAGCTGTGGCTTGATGATACCCAGTTTGCAACCTTTTTACAAATTCCATGCAACCCGCATTTAAAAAATGTCTCTGAACCTCGGGATGTGATTCCAAAAAGGATAGATTGTTGAGTTCTCGTTTAAGCAAAAGGCCACCGCGTTTTTTCACCATTCTGCAGCTCCGACACTTGACCACTGTAATTCCTGTAACTTCTTTAGTCGAACCCTTGTTCTGCGCTGCTGAAAGCAGTCTCGACTTCGACTCTGTGCTGGGTCAAATGAAAACCTTGAGTGTATTTTGGAAACAACCTGTGGTATGCCGACTCTTCCTGATTTGATGGTGTCAGGCCCTCTGAACCTCATCTGTACCTGCGTCGTCGAATGCAAACTTGCCATTTCGGGTGTGATGATAGTTGCGCGTGGGTTCTGGAAAGATTTCAAATTACCGTCATATCCTGGTATACAAGCTTGAACTTCTATGATTTCCCGCTTCCACCAGCGCATGTCTCGGATCTTGTTTTGACGTGGGGGGTGATCACCTCATCATTTTGCACATGCGTGGATCATGAGCACGTGATTTCCGCTTCATGCAGCTACGGTGCTTGGAGAACATCTCTACCATCACGCTCGCTTGCTACTTTTACCAGCACGCGACTCCTTTGAAAAACCCCTGTTAGCTGTGGAAAGTGAGTACTTTCCACAACGCACCGTTTGATAGGAAACTCACCTTAGCCGCGGAAAGCGAAACAGTGTGCCACATCACTTGAAAATGTTCCTTAGCCGTAGGAAGTAGGTACTTTCCACAGCGCGCCACATGTGAACTGTCTGTCAAACCTTTCGCGCTTTGTCACTTTCCACAGCGCTTTTAACTGATGAAACGACGTCCTTAGCTGTTGAAAGTGAGCACTTTCCACAACGCACAATGAGCCTTTTGAAAAGACGTTAGCTGTGGAAAGTAAAAAATTACATTTTTGAAGGAGAAGACTTTATGGATCGATTATTTCCTAAGACACACCAAAACCAAACATTTTCTCAGCTGTTAAAAAGCTAAAAAATGACTTGAAGACACTATCTAAAGCTATGATATCAACCCAAAACTCAGCCGAAAGGACGGTTTCATTTTGGGAGTTAACACTAGTCAACCATTTTCTGTGTAGCATTTAATTCCTCATCCCGAGTCTGTTCCCATGCTTGGATATGGTGTTGAATGTATTGCACATCATTGAACATTTGTTGCAAGGATTCAGGTCTCCTTTCCATTAGGAGGAAAGACAGATCTGAATGAAGAGTAGTCGTATAATGGAGCATGGCAGCAGCTTCAGAGGGTTGAATTTCTTCAGACAAATTACAATAGATGCTGGAAAACCTTCTACTAAATGTAGAAATAGTTTCATTTCCATGTCTTTCCAAGGTATAGAATTCAACCAGTTGTATATCTAAAGATTTCTTTTTGCCCCATAACTTTAAAAAGACCTTCTTCAATTCCTCCCATGAGATGATGGTTTCTGGATGCAAATGTTTAAACCAGTTTTTGGTGTCTCCTTTCAAGGATTGAGAGAAGGCTCTCATACACACATCATCATGGTCAATTTCAAATAAATCTATAAAATGTTCAAACCCTTGAATGTTTGAACATACACACATCATTGAGAGAAGGTTCTCATACACACATCATCATGGTCAATTTCAAATAAATCTATAAAATGTTCAAACCCTTGAATGTTATTTTCAGTTGAGATGATATCATATTCTCCATCAAACACAGGTAGATACTCATAGTTATTTGGAGGAAAATCATGAAGGACTTGGGGTATCTTTAAGGGTATATATCTATGTTGGGTTTTGAGGGACATTGGATTAAGTACATGGGAAGAAACATTGGCCTTGGTTTCATGGGCTTCATCAACTTGGTCATGGTCATCACATGGCCCAGATGGATTTTTTTTATCAAAACCAGTGATAAGGTGAGGGTATGCAAGCACAACCTCAAGAGGAGGAAATATAATTGCAAGTCTTTCATGATCACCATTAAAATACAATAGGTAAAGAAAAATTTGTTTGGCATGTTCAAGGAAGGAACATAGGAAACTTAAAATAAATAGTAAAATGCTTTGGAAGAAATCCCATTTTGAGTACCTATTTTCCTTCATGATGCCTTTCCTCAACCTTGTCAAGGGGTCTCATATTTCAGTGAAGTCTCTGCATTGCGCTTGAAGTATTGAGAGTGGAGTCGCCATAAAAAATTTCGGATCCTTCTACCAGTGGAGTCATATTCTTACAAATTCTTGATGTGTGGAGTTGCCAGAGCAGGAATACAACCAATAGGTGCCTAAGTGTCTGTTGCTCTCAGACCTTAGAACTCAACCATGTTGTTCATCCCAAGGAAAATCCTTCAATTTTGTCCCTGACAACGATGCCAAAATGTTAGCACCCTGTGAATCTGTCTGGCCGTAGAAACATACGACATGGGTAACTGTTTCAACCTACTTTAGAGCTGAAGCACTAGCCTATTCAACTCAGAGAGGGCTCTCTCATGTCACTGGGTTTATCTATAGAAATCGTGGGCTAGATTTAGTTTTTTTTGGGGCTTTTTTGTTGAGTGACTGGAGGAACGGAGATGACATTTGGGCTATGGAGTCTGGAATGAACGATGCATGTCAGAAATATTGAACTATCAAGAGGAAAAGGATAAATAAGGTGATGAGTTTGATTTTGATAGGAAATTTGCATGGCGTTAGGGGAAAAATAAACACATAACCGCATCGGAGCATATTAAAATGAATTCATATTTGGTTTAAGAAGAAACAAACATAGTCTAAATTGCTAAGCCAAGAGCATCTCAGAGATGAATTCTGGGTTTTTATTTCTCCAATTCAGACAGATGGAATTGAAAATGAAATATAAGCTTACAGGAAACACATACTATGAAAGAAAACAAGACTCATATCGACATCGATTAGAATCTTTTCATAAACAGTCCAAAATCTGCTTCTGCATTTATATATTCATTCTAATCCAAAATTTACAAAAGTCGTCCTGCACAGAGGGCAGTTTGATCCCCCCCTTTTCTTCCTCAAGATAATACACATATATAGAGGAATTACTTGTGGAATTCAAAACACTCAGACTTCCCCATATTTCTAAAAATAGAGATAATTTACAAAAAGGGATGATTTATAATAACAAGTATCCTATTCTAAAGGGATTGTTACAAACAAGTCTGTTATATTTGGGCCCCATTCCTTGATCGCCAGCTGTCCAAAATTAACTGAAATGTACTCAATCTTACCTGAGGATTCATTTCATCTTGGCAATTTCCTCTTCCAGAGTGCTCAACCAAGCAAGTTGATTTTCTTCGACACTCTCCATCGTCTCAGCTTTGATTTATGTCTTTCGCTATTTTCTCCATTTCCTCTTTGCTTTTGGCTTGTAGATGTTGTCCGTGTGTTCATTTATGATGAGATCCCTCATAAGAGGGTTTAATATGACCCTCGACTTTGTCTCAGTTGTGGGCTCGATATGAAATTTAGTTGCCAATACTTGCGTGACCCATTTTTCTTTGTTACTTATTGACGAGGTTGGCACATTAGTTGAGAAACCTGTTGTATCAGACACCGTTTGATGAAAGTTATCCATATATTTCAACCTTCCAGAGGTCCTGACCTTGTTACTCTTTAATTCTACGAAACTTAAGAAATCAACCCAGGTTGAGATCGTTTCTTTTATGCATGAGATAACAATTTCCCAGAGTAGGGTAGAGATATCCATATCTGAAATCGATAGTCCTTGAATCTCAATCATGAATCCCTGACATGGTACGCTAGTTTTCCATGCTTCATCAATCTATTTTGAATGATGAGCTTTGACTTAGTTGTATGCCGGTGTCCTCTTGATACGTCTGATGGGAAGTACCTGGACTAGCGACGTGAGGTGATTTGACTAACTGTCACCCCTCAGACGAGTTATTGATTTGACATATTAAACCACGTGACATCGGGGCTGTGGGGAAAATGGTTTTAGGAAAACTGTTTTCCACCCCGATGCACTTTTAAGAGCACCACACATCCACTATCCAAACCACAATGGTTTTCCCCAGTCTGTCCTTGCAAAATTAAGTTCCACGCTAGTTCACTTCCCGATATGGGCTCCAACTGTTGATCTGGGCTTCTTCAAGATCGACGGTCCGTCGAGTTATACCTTTTGCACCTCCGCTATATTTGTACACACATCGTTGGATATAACCCGGTCCCCCAAACTATCATGCTTCCACTGTGATAGAGCATTTCGCTAAATTCCCGAAATTTGGATCCTGAAAAAAAATGTTATGGTGATAACAGGTACAACACATGGACTCATGCTTTATCTTACCAAACCTTTCTTTATAAGTTTTGTCACTTGTTGGTTGAGATTTGCATGTTGTGTAAGACTCATCCTATAGGCTTACTGATTAGGTAAAGATGATCCTAGGATCATATCAATGTGATGTTAAATATCCCTCTTTGGTGGAATACCATCAGGTAGTTCATTAGGGATAACATCAACATAGTCTTCGAGTAACTTGGCCACTTTAGTAGGAATTGGTACATCTTCCACGACTCCTTTTTGAACTATTAATGCATAACAAAATCTTGTTGCCTTTGTTTCCTTAACAAACTCTCTTTCTGAAAACATATTCTCAGTTTTTCCCTCATCCTTAAGGGGTAATAAGACTACTTTTGATCCATCCTTCCAAAAGGTGTAGGTATTCTTTCCTCCATCATGCATGAATTTTATGTCATATTTCCAAGGCCTCCCCAATAATAGATGACATGCATCCATTAGAATGACATCACACCATACTTCATCTTTATAAGTCTTACCAATGGAAAACTTGATCAGACATATTTTATTAATGGTGACTTTATTCCCCTTTTTGAACCATGCAATTTGGTAAGGATGGGGATGTGTTTCACTACGTAATTTCAACTTATCTACCATCTCTTTGGAAACCATATTCTCACAACTTCCACTATTAACAATAACTTGACATACCTTTCCCTTGAAAGTGCATCTGGTTCAAAAAATATTTGTCCGAAGCTAAGAATCTTCATTGCCGCTACTCTGCCTTTGCTCTTTTTTGGGAATCACCTTTTACCTCTGTATCATGAGACTCTCCCCGATATTATGAAAGACTTCATATTCAACTCCTTCTTCTTCATTCTCAACTTGGGCCAAGTTCAAACTAGGTTTTTGTCCTTGCTTCGACTCTTTCATGTTATAACTTGGGAATTCAAATGCTCGATGACTCTCTACACTACACCTTAAACACACATAAGGTCCTCCTATGCCACCACTGTAACCTCTACCCCTCTGAAATCCTCTTCCTCAAGGATGATTCAGGTTACCTTGTCAAGTATATTATTCTTTCTCAGATCCTTGGGATGATTTGCCTCTGCCATAGTTAAAACCACCCTGTGAGGCAAACGATATACCCCTCCTTCTTCCTCTATTCCTTTGAGAAAATTGTTGGTTTAGATTTTCCTTGACCTTTAAGGCTAATTGGTATGCCTCTTCCACACTACGAACCCTTTGCATGTTTATTTCATCTTGAATAGAAAATTTTAAACAATTCACATACCTTGCAACCAGTTTCTCATCAGTTTCATGGTGATCCACGTGAATGGAAAACTGATAAAACTCATTTGTGAGTTCCTCCATGGTGGACAGGTTCTGCTTCAAGTTCTAAAATCTGCGAAAAAGGGTCTGGGCATAGTCCAGAGGCAAACAAATTTCTCGCAATTTTTTTTCCATCTTGCTCCAAGTCCTAATTTTGTCTTTTCCTTTTCTTACTCTGTCTTTCTACACATGATCCCACCAGATCATTGTGTGACCCTTCAGCATGGAGCATGCAAATTTCACCTTCTTTTCCTTTGGCATAGGCTCCCATTCAAAAAAAAATTACATGGCATTAAACCAATTTATTAACTCCTTCGGTTTAATATTCCTTGCATAATATGAAACTTCCATCTTGATCCTATCATTTCTCCCTTCTAGAGCCTTGACCATCATTTCTTCAAAATATATGTGCTCTAATTGTTCTTTTTCATGTTCTTTTCTAGGTTATATATGATGATCTACATCTCCTTGGTCTGTCTCTTCATCAAACACTTCTCTTTGTATTATTCTCTGACTAGCCAACATGTTTGCAAGATCTACTACTTGCATTTGGAGCTTTTAAATATCTTTGCACATTTGAGCAAGACTTGTTCTTCCTCTTCCTCTCCCAACCATCTTCCTGCTCTGATACCAGATGATGTAGCCAAAAACTGAGATTAATTCACAAGATCAAAAAAACCATGCAAACACACGAGAATGAGAAATAAATCTCTTTTATTCCTTCTCCATCCTAACTATTACAATGGAAGTTCAACCCCTTATAATTAATATAAAAGATTTTTGAAAACAACTACTTTTAGAAAAAAAACTAAATTTAGGAAATCCTCACATGACTATAAAACTAAACACTAACTAAGAGCTAACTCGAGAGACACTATTTGTCAACTCACTTTTCTGATTAAGTTCATAAACTAATAGATAACTGATAATTGAAAAATTAAAAATTCCCGTAAAAATACTAAAACCCCAATTTGAGGCCCTATATGAAGGAATTTGGCCCCGGAAAAGTGTTGAAGTGATGATCAATCTGAAGGATCAGATCGACGTGACAATGAAATCTTCGACACACAACTCCTTGTAAAATTTCAGCCCAAATGGATAACTGGTCAAAAATTATGACATTTGAAAAATCCATGAAAAATCCCTGCATCAGTGATCAATAGATCCATTATTATGATATTTCTATGCTAGTCTAATGGATGGTCTTTTTAGCTATTGAGAATCAAAATAGGGTAATAGTTTCATTTGTTTTTTTAATTATATTGGCAAGGAAATTGTTTTTTGGTAACATTAATTCATGATTTACTCAACCTATGTGAAGTCACCAAGAAAGTGCAAGTAACATCATGTATTTATATTTATGTTATGTCAATTTTTTTTTATCATTTTTACCTATTTATGTATCAAACATGTTTTTCTAAACTGATACAAATTCTAGTTGATTTAGTAAGTATGTAGTTGGTTAATATCCGATATTTTTTTTTAGAGAAACTTGGAATTTTTTGAAAACTATTGTCAACAAACTTTTTTAATTCATGCACAAGACTCATCATGGAGTGCAATTGAACTTTCCTACCTTAAGGGAAAATTTAATTCTTGCACAAGGTTATTTTTATTTGGTGTGATTATATATTTTTCATTATGAAAAATTTGGAGACATTTGGTTTTAACCGACTCTAGCATATTTATCTAAAGATACAATTTGTAGAGAAGAATAGACCTGCGCAATATCCTTTGTTTATACCTTAAATACATGGATATGTAAAAAGGAAGCACCACTTATCACTATGAAAAGAGCATACCAAAAGGAAAGCATGTCATTTACAAAATAGTTACACGATTTGGGTAAGTTAGTGCTAGCAAGTAGTATAGAACTACAAGATGAGTTTTATACCAAAAATTATATGGTTTCATTGTCATGATTTCTTGTTAGGGTATTATTTTGTTTTTCAGTGGTAGTTTCACCCATAGTTTATAACTACAAGATTATTTTTTTATCAAAATTTAGAGGGTTTCATTGTCACATTCTCAAAGTATTAATTTTATTTTTCATAGGGTAGTTTTACTATGAAACCTTTCTTTTCTAATCTCTTTCTTATTTTCAATAACTCCTCCACACTTTTAGAAGTATTAATATAAGTGATTGATATTATATTTGGTCTATATTTAAGAATAAAATAGTAGTTGAAATACCTATCCCTTACATGTTTTTATTATGCATTTTAACCTTTATCTTATATGGTAACAATGTGAATCTATGAGTGTGTTATTCTTCCTAAGGAGGCATTGGTTCCATGTAATTTAGTTGTTCTCAAAAACATATTATTCTCTTTGATATGATACCAGGGATAATTCATATTACTACAACTATAAACATACAAGTCAAAGTTTGGTTCGATACTTAGCTAGCTCAATTTAAGTACAACCATCAACATGTTCCACATTAGGTTATCTACAAATTATTATTTGTTTCTTATAGTTGTCTCAATTGGGTCCAAATATAGAGAGGCCTTTACATTTTGGTCATACCTCTTACATTTTTCTTGAAAAACATGCGAGGAGATTTGGAAATCCTTAGTGCAAAATATAATGTTGTGAAGTAGTTCAAAACTACTAAAAGTGTTTTTGCTAAAAATAAAGGTGTTCTTGTTGTCATGTTCTCATATGAGATTGAATATATTGATCCCAAACTCATATGGATTTATCATACAATAAGAATGATCCTTTCTATTTGCTCAAATCTGAAAAATATAGTATATGTAGCTCTATGAATACCATGTTTACTTTATATCTTGTATGAGATTGAATATATTGATCCCAAACTCATATGGATTTATCAGAAAATAAGAATGATCCTTGCTATTTACTTAAATCAATGTAGTGTTCAAGAAAACCCTTGCTAAGTATGATTACACTGCTCATGATTCATTAATTATGGCACGTTTTGGATCGTTACCAACTCAAGCAGTGGCGTAAATTTGTAGTTCTAAATCCATGCATAGGGGATCATGAAGAGTAACGGAATTAAATCATTGCACAAGGGATTTTGAAGTTCTCATATCAGGGTATTTTTTTTATCTTATGTGGGAAATTTGATCTATACCCTTTCTTTACCGATCTCCCTCTTGCAGTTTTTCATTATGACTAACAATTCCTTCTACACAATTGCTACCTACATGCTAAAATCAACTATATCATTGCAAATATAAGCATACTAATTAAAGTTTGGTTTGATACTTAGCCCACCCAATCTATGTACAACCAATAACCTATGCCACTATAAGCTATCAAGATCTAACAATTAAACATTTGTATAATGACAAACATTTTATAAACCATAACAATTAAACATTTGTATAATGACAAACATTTTGTAAACCATATATTGCTTAATATCATACAACATTTTCTTATTATTACATTTTTTTCTTTTCGAAAAGGTATGTTTTAAGAAGATGAGAAGATATTTTAAAGTGATTAATTTGATTATTAATATTAAAATGATTATTATATTTGTTGAAGGAGTAAAACTTTTGTAATATCTAGTTTTGATAGTTTGGATTGAATTGTAAATAAATGGATACAATGATGAGAGTTCAGCTATGTGAGCTCAGATAAATGACCCTCAATTTTAGATGATGTATATATCTTGTATGCATTCTTGGTGTAGTGCTCAAAGACAAGGCTCAACTAGTGAATGGCTAGGCATGTGTTTTCAATAATTATGTTTTCTATATGCCATGAGGTAGTGTTGTCATGGTATACTCAAAATATGTAAATTTTATTTCAAACCTTAATATAAAGGTCCAAGGATGGCTATTGAGAGCATGAGAGGGACTATGAGTCCACTAAAGGGGAAGAGGGAAAGGGGTCTAGGGTTGGAAATAATCTTAAGTTTCCCAAGTTTCCTAACTTCCATTCATTTTCACCATGTTCTTTACTAAAGAACCCCAACCACTAGTCATTGAATGCAAATGATGGTTGGTGAGGAAGTCTACCTTCCATAGTTACGAGGACATGACAATTGAGTACAATCCATAGGGAGCATAAAAGACTCCATACCCACAAGAATTCGAACCTTGTGGAAATTCAAACCATCTCTTTTCTCATACACTCTCTTCATGAAAATTCAAATGGAATATTACTATTGGTTAATTCACTCCATTCATTCAACTTCCCTACTCCATTTCCTTGATCCCATGCATTCCATGTTGCACTCAGAACCATTCTCATTCAAACTTTTCTCCATATCTTTAGAGTTCTGAGGTTCTAGAGTTACGTTCTCATGTTGTAGATTGGGATTTGAACTCGTAAATGATTGAGTAAAGATATAAAAGAGAAGAATGGAACCTAAGAAGAGAGATGGGAGGTTGTAGAGGAGCATATCCATTACATTGATAGGAAACCCATCCCTTTCTCTACATATTATTTCTTATTGAGTGCTCACGAGCCAACATTAAGCTTCATTGGGTTTTCATAAAGACCAACTACAAATTAGACTCCTGCACACACTAAAGAACACTGGAGGAAAGAAGATTCAGAAGGGATTGTTGAGTAGAGAATGGAAATATCTTCCTTGTGATGTGTGGGGCATTGGAAGGAAGTACCATGGCTGCATCGGTTGGATGGTTAACTAGAGTGTTCTACGGTGTATAGCTTGGCCAAGACTAAGATTAATTGGATGGGTGAAATACATGAGAGTACTTAACATATTTCCTTTGCCTTGGTGGCCTCATAACCTAGCTTGGGGGAAATATCTATAGTGGATGCCTACGATTGGGTGAAAAATTGCTCACCAACAGCTAGTTTCCTTAGACTAGTTTGTTTCAAAGATAAGTGTTCCATCTCTATCATGAATTCTTGTATAATTATATTGATTAAGCTTACACATTGTTTATGTATAAATTTGAAAATTGGATTCATGAACATATGAAGTTGCATGGTTTCAATCCGTGCTTTTTAAATTTGAAATTGCCTTAGATTTTATTTGGTCTAGATATACATTACACATTCCAAGCTGGATGGTGATGGCCATGTCTAATTCGAATCCTTTATGCATATTGACATGGTTGCATGTTTAGTGCCAATACAAAGTAAGGTATTTTAGATAGGCCTTTAAACTTTCTAATTTTGAATGTTGTTCAAAGGCTTTTCACCTACTTTGGGTCATTTTTCTCATGTTTGAAGTGTTCTTGGAATAAATACTATAAGCCCCTCTATGTTGAAATTCAAAGTACTTCGAATAAGGCCTAAATGACCTTTGTTTGTTAAGGGTCAATTTCCTTATTTAATCCAGTTGGATGATACTTCAAAATTGGTTGATAAGCTTTTATGAAGTAGGGTTGATGGCCTTCTTCTATCTTACAAAGTTTCTCAATCTCACATCTTCAAGAGAGGCCCGATGAATAGGGCTAAGTTTTTGAAAGCATCTGATGGGCATTATTTCAAAATCGCCCAATGGTCTATTTCCTTGCATTGAGTAGATCTTTTGAAAGCATCCAATGGGCAATATTTGAAGCAAATCACCGGTCTATTTCCTTGCATCGTGTATATCTTTCTAAACACACAATAAACAATATTTCAAAATGGCCTAATGGTCTATTCCCTCACATTGTGTAGATATTTCTAAAGCACCTAATAGATAATCTTTCAAAATGGCCCCATGGCTTGTTTCCTCGCACTGGATAGATCTTTCAAAAACACCCAATGGGTGATATTTCAAAATGGCTTGATGGCCTATTTCCTTGCATTACACATATCTTTCAAAAGCACTCGATGTACAATCTTTTGAAATGCACTAATGGCCTATTTCCTTGCATCAAGTGGATCTTTCGAAAATGTTTGATGGACAATCTTTCAAAACGACTTGATGGCCTATTTCCTTGCATTTGACGAATCTTTTAAGGGAACCTAATGGGTGATCCTTATAAATGGTCTAATGGCTTATTTCCTTTGTATCAGGGTGAACTTTCGAAAGGGTTAGTTGGGTCAATTATTCGAAGGAAGGATTGATGGCTTTATTCCATTGGGGAAATTCTTTCAAAAGGGCCCAATAAAAAC
>JASDQU010106373.1:29933-43607 GCA_032191745.1 Picea mariana
AGAGAGAGAGAGAGAGAATTTTAGGGGCAAAATTAGGGTGTTTGTAATTTTAGTTGGACCAATTATTTGCAAAGAGGGGTTTGAATATACATAGACCCATATTTATTATATAGAAATTATATGTAAAACCCTTAGCCTGTGGGAATTTGTGAAGGGAGAGTAGTGAAATCCATTTCTCCTCCTAAAATTTAAACCAACGCCTTCCATTTGCCCTTTTTTTTTCGTGGTAATGGAAATTATTCAGATATATTTCGCCCCAATTTTATGGGAATGACCATCACTTGGAGTTATTTTTCCCTGTGGATTTCATGTTTACTTTGTTCAATTTTCCATTTGCCTAGATTTGTTGGAATGACGATTTTTCTAGTAGTTATTTATCCCATGCTTCATGGAATCAGGGGGTTATATGGAACAATTTCATCCCTACTTAAGGATGATGGAGATGGAGGTTGTGCCAAAAATTGCATCCTTGGTCTCATTTTTTCGTTCAAGCGGCTTTGCTCTTTGGATTTTTCGTAGCATTTCATTTTCCCTTTAGTGGGGTGGGAAAAATCAATAAGATTTTCGAAAACCTGAAATTTTGCTTGGCCAAGTTGTGAGAAATCAATATTTATGTCAAGAGAGCATTGAGACTTTCATGGACAAGGGTATAGGTTCAGTTGGTCTAAAACCAAAGAGGAGACAATATTTCATTTGGCAACTTCTTCATATTAATATGGTGAGCACCCAGTTCTTTGAATCTCCAAATCAGGTTATCTTATTTATAGTATTTACATGAATTTAACATAAATTTGAAATGAAGAACCACCATTATTTTTTGAAAACCATACTAGGTTTGATAAACCATATAAAATGATAAATTTTCTTTTAGATGGGTTTAATAAACCATACAAAATGCCTTTTAGAAAAAATGCCAATGTGGAGAGTTGGGAGACAATATTTTTTTTAAAGGTTGTTAAGTGTTTGCAAGAAACTTTGCACATATTTATAGTTTTCACACAATTGTTAAAAATATCTTTTTCATTTGTTGCTGAAGTGCTACCAATAAACTTATAACTACCCAACTTATGCATGCTAGAATCCTCAGCTCCTATGTTCAACAACTATAGCTACCTTTTGGTGGTATACCACTTTTTTAAAAGATTCTGATTTGATGCAAGATTTGAATTACCAATTTTCGTTACCATTTTAATAAATAGAGAATCAATCATTACAAAATATAGTTAGAAGGTATTGTTGCGTGATAAAACTTGGTCAACAACATGAGTGATAAGGACTCTCTACTTAAACCCCAAAAAGGAACAATGATATTAAATTCAAGCTCTAAAATTGAGTGCATGAATAGTAGCATCAAGGATGTTGTGCTTTTTAATACTTTTGATGCAAGTGATTCTATTATAAGGGATTTTCTTAATCTTCATTATTCTATCCTCTTCCCATGTTTGCTTCTTGTTTCCTTCGATGAGATAATATGATGTGTCATATCTCGACCAAGCTTATGTCCGGAGCAAGCACTAATTTCAACATTGCAATTAAGTTAATTTACAAGGCATAATTCTTTAATGCATTTTCAAGTTGCTTCTTCATGGATTATTCATTAACTTGCATTCTATGGTTGAGGCAATAAGATTGATATTGAAATCATTGTATACATCCAAAACTTACATATATAATGTCTCGCCATTTGTGATGCTTGATCACTTCATAATGAGTACATAAGCTTGTAAAAGTTTCATAATATCAGTCTGTTATTTTTGTTTCATGTGAAAGTAAGCTACCAATGACTGCAATTAAGTAGGTCATGGTCAAGTGGTTAAATCAAATCACATCCAGTGCTAAGAACTGAGTTAAAACCCCCCTTAGACACGCCACTACATTAATATGACCAACATAGTCATACTACATTCCCGATTAGGTGAAAATTGCAACGACCTTGATGGTTGGTGGATGTGGAATGTTCTCAAATGACGATGTTTCTATAGTTGTTGGTTTTATGACTAAAACAAGTTGTGCTATCTACAATATATTTCTTGTTCTCCAATTTTTAGAGTATACTTTTGTCAAAATCAGTGAAATCTCTTTTAATGTTAACTAGTCTTTTTTTACATGTTTTTTTCAGCATTTTACCAAATATTTTATTGGATTATTACTTCTTGAGTTGATCCAAAAATAAGAGCAAAGTTTGAAACAAACATCAAAGTATATGCTCCCAAGGAACATAATTTGATTATATATATATATATATATATATATACCAAAAAAATAAGAAATTACTTTAATTTCATCAATATTATTATTTAATATTGTTATTTTTTATTAAACTTTACTTACATGTATTTTTATTTTTTTAGAAATGCACTAATTTATGTAAATTAAAAATATTATCACTGAAAATGAAAATACAAAATTTTATTAAAAAATATATAAATTAAAAAAAAAAAAAAACTTCTTAAATTAAAAAATAAAATTATAACTATTTCCTTATGTTAACAAGGTGTCAAGACTAAAAGATAGATGAGTGAGAGAAATAAAAATACACATACAACTATAATAATAAATCAATAAACAAAAATATTAAATAAACATATGTTAATTTGGAATAAAAAGAAGTTAATTTGAATATCTTAAAAAATGAGAAATAAAACTATACATACA
This sequence comes from Picea mariana, assembly GCA_032191745.1. Taxonomy (NCBI): domain Eukaryota; kingdom Viridiplantae; phylum Streptophyta; class Pinopsida; order Pinales; family Pinaceae; genus Picea; species Picea mariana. The sequence goes on from JASDQU010106373.1 coordinate 32,589, forward strand.
ATTACAATAAACAAACATATAATTTTATCTATGAACAATCTTATTAACACATTTTAAATAATTATAATAAATCATTAAAAAACACACATTAATTTGGAAGAAGAAATTAATTTAAATATCTTAAAAAATAGAGAAATAAAAATATACATACAATTACACTAAACAAACATATAATTATATCCATCAAAAATCTTATCAACACATTTAACACATTTTAAAGAAAAGAATGTAAAAAAAATAAAAATTCATAATAAATCAATAAAAAAAACACATGTGAATAACAAATTAATAATAAATAAACATATTTCCATATTAAAAACTTTAAATGATATGTTAATAAAAAATAATGATTACTTCTATAGACGTTCCTTTATTGGAATATATGGTTTAGTCAAACTTTTTAATTACAAATTTCAATTTTATAATTAATATTTAACTTGATTACTTTTTTACATTTATTTTTTAAAATTAAAAAATTATTAAATTCAATTATCAATTACCACTAAGTATAATTTAACAAATCCAAAACAGATTATTTCAGTTTTAACATTTACATATTCATTATTAATAATTTTTTAATAATGTTGATATGAAGAATAGAATGAACGTAGAATTTTTCATTTACTTTTTAATTTTTAACAATTTTTTTTTATTGTATACCATATCTCCCATACAACCACTGAATCAAGGTGTGGCCGGACTTTTATGGAAGTAAAACTTGCACGTTGTGTGGCCGGACTTTTATGGAAGTAAAACTTGCACGTAATAATGTATGGTCCCGTTTGTCATTTACTTTTTAATTTTTAACAATTTCTTTTTATTGTGTACCATATCTCCCAAACAACTACGGAATCACAGGTGTGGGCGGTTTATGGAAGTAAAGCGTGCACGTGGTAATGTAAAGCTTTGACATGGTAATGGAGAATGCTAGGGGTGGTAATGGAAAATGCAAGGCTTCCTAAAATGAAATGGAAGGTGGAATACATTAATATGAATATAGATCCGTAACCTTTTGTCATAAAATGTATTGTTTTCAAGCATTTAGGCATGATAATTTTTCTTTTTATATATGTTTTTTCATGATGGTTTTGCAAGAATAAAAAAATACATTATTACATAAATATTTTTGTAGAAATATTAACAACATTGCATTTGTAAAAATAACTGTATTTTGAAACAACAATATTGTACTCACCAAAGATCCAGTACAAAAGATTTGTATATTTATGACGAAACTTCTTACAGTGAAGATGCTAAAAGACTCCTTCGGGAAGTGAAAGATATGTTTGATTCAATTTCGATGGGAGATGGAACACAATTAATCAGTCCGTCTAAATACGACACCACCAATTAATAAAACTGACCGATTTCTTTCCGAACATGCTAAATGGCACTGGTTAAGAAACTGGTTTACCATGGGTTTTAATAAATTACATCATAGAAATATAAAGTTATGTTCAAAAGTATAACTTTGAAATTCAACTAAGAAATTGTTATAAAATGTTCATAAATAAAATGTAATAAAATATAAGCATATAGAAATTATAAAATGTTTATAAATTTATTTAAAACAAATTTTAATTGGAATTATTTAAATAGTATATTAAATCAACTTTTTATATTGTTTGAATTTTTATTATTCAAATGACATATATATAATTATAAAAGAATAAGATTTAGTTTGTTTTGTTTACTGATTTCATTTCAATGTAATATAAATGAATTTAGAAATAATCTTTTGGAAATAAAGATAATTTAAATATAAGTTTATTTATTTATTATATTATAATTTAAGTAAAAGAAATAATTGATTAACAAGTAATTAATTTGTTCATTTAGGTTTCTGTGGTGAGAAATATGTTCAAAATTTGTCGAAAGATCCACAAATTCTGAAATAATTAATTATTAGAATTAATTATATTTAGGATTAAAATTATTAGAGTTATAATTATAGTTATATTAATTATTTGATTACATTTATTAGGGTTAAAGTTAAGCTATATATTATATTGAAAATATAATATATAATTATAATATATAGATATTCTATTTATATTATATTATTTTCTTTTTGTAATGAAATAATTTTTTCATCAAAATTAATTTATATTATATTATTAACATAATTAATTAATCTTATATTATCAATATAGTTAATTAATATTATAGTATATAGAAATTTAATTTATATTATTTTTGTCTTATTGTTTATATTATCTCTATATGTTATAATTATAAATAGAATCTTGATTTATATCAACATTGTTTTTGAATTTATGATTACAAAATTTATTAAAATAAATTGTTTATCTTGATTTTTTTTATATGACATTTATATTAAATATATTTTTTTAAATTTTAATTATACAATATATTTTAAATTTTATAAATAACATATAAAATACAAGTATTTATAAGAAACACATAAAACATTAACACTAACACATAAAATATAAGTATTCTTATTGTTTTTAGCAAGCATAATATTAAAATTAATATATTTTAAGTTATTTTAAGCATTAAAATATAAATATTTTATTGTTTTGTTTTGGGATCAAAATAAATTATTTAAAATAATAATAAAAATACTAACATATAAAATGATATTATTTTTTAATTGAAATTAAATTATTTAAAATAGTCTCCAAAATACTAACACATAAACTATAAGTAATTAAATAAATTTGAGACAATAATAATACAAACTACATCAAATAAATAAAAGATTAAATTAAAAAAATAAAAATATTAAATGATTATATATATTTTTTTAAGAAAAAGTGTTCAATGTAAATCAAATGTTTAATAACAATATATTATATCAAGAAAAGGTTCAATATTTTATATTTTAAACCAAATGTTTAATAACGATACATCAAGAGAAAGATAACATTTTATATTTTTGTTTACATTAAGATATTTTAAATTTGACAAAAGATATAAATATCTTTTTTATCTTCTTGAAAGATTTCATTATAAAAAAAACTATTTTGATGAAAATTGATTTCATTATAAAATATAAAAATAATATAATATATATAAATAAAACACCATGGCATGAAAGGATCTATCACCTTTGTATGAATACATTATTTGTATGAGAGCACATTAGTTGTATGAATCTATTTACTAAATCTATCACAATACTCATAAATGGATTTTAATTAAATATTTTACTACTATAAATCATAATTGCTTTTAACCCCCTCCTTTGCTTTTTCTCGACAATCACAATTTGCAACACTAAAAAATGGAATGCATAAATGCATACTTTAATTTTATATATTCTTATTTGGAAGGGATAGATTTTACACTTCAAGATCATATGCTATCAATGTTCTTAGAACATGGCTGATTCTAAGTTTCCTTCTATGTAATATATCACGTTAGTTCAAAGTTCCTATCTTTTTCACAAAGGAAACACTTAATTAGATTTTTTTTATAAAAGCTTCGCCAAAACTTCATTTTCGTAATGTGTCGAACACAAACCAACCTTTTCATGCAACGAACATGCCCCGACGTTGCAATCTGATGAAAAAAATTGGATGTTACAATGTGACGACCATAGTAATGTTGAAACATGTTGAACATAGTAACGTCACACAATGAAAAACATAGTAACGTTGCAATATGACGAACATAGTAATTTTACAATCAGTTGAACATAGTAATGTCACAATGTGATGAACATAAATTGACGTCACAATGTGACGAACATAGGCATGTCGTGGCAATGTGGATAGTAACGTCACAATGTGACGTTCATAAACAAACATTGCAATGTGTCGCAAATCACCTTGTCGTCACAATGTGACAAACATTTCTTTACGTTGCAATGTGACACACATATAGTGACGTCTCAATGTGACAAACATTTCCAAATGCCGCAATGTGTCAAATATAGTAACATTGCAATCTACCAAACATACTAATGTCGCAATGTGATGAACATATACATGAACATAATAATGTCGGAATATGTCAAACAAAGTAACGTCACACAGTAATGTCACACAGTGATGAACATAGTAACATTGCAATCAACTGAACATAGTAATGTCACAAAGTGATGAACATAAATGGATGTCGTATTGTGACAAGAATAGGCATGTCGTCACAATGTGGATAGTAACGTCGCAATGTGATGAACATAAACAACTTTTGCAATGTGTCACAATGTGATGAACATTTCCTCACGTTGTAATGTGATGCACATATCTTGACATCGCAATGTGACAAACATTTCCAAATGTCGCAATGTGTCGAATATAGTAACGTTGAAATCTACCAAACATATTAACGTTGCATAATGTGTCGAACATAGTAACGTTGCAATCTACCAATCTATCAAACATAGTAATGTCACAATGTGACAAACATTTCCAAATGCCACAATGTGTGGAATATAGTAACATTGCAATCTACCAAATATAGTAACATCACAATGTGACGAACATATACATACATCTCAATGTGATGAACATATACAAACGTTGCAATGTGATGAACATATCCGTGTCGTCGCAATGTGACATACATTTATGTACATCTCAATGTGACAAACATATATGGATGTTTCAATGTGACAAACATATCCTTGACGTCACAATGTGATGAACATAAAAAGACATTGCAATATGATGAAAATATCCCTATCCTTGTAATGTGATGAACATATCCGTGCATTGCAATGTGATGCTCATATTATGATGTCACATTGTGAAAGACATTTCCAAACATTGCAATGAGATGGACACATCACATTGTCGCAATGTGATGTACACCACCCAATGTCGTAATGTGATGTACACCACCCAATGTCGTAATGTGATGTACACCACCCAATGTCTCAATGTGACAAACATATACCAACATTGCAATGAGATGAACATTTTCCAACATCATTATGTGATGAACACAATGCACTATCAGATTGTGACAAACCTATTCCAACACCATAATGTAACAAACAAAAACCCTTCATCGTAATTTGATTACTATAACCTTACGATGTCATGTGGCTTCACATTGTGATGAAAAAAACATGGATATTGGTCATAGATTAATGACTTACACTACGCAGTTAATCTCGAAAGTGATAACGAAAAAAACATGATCAACATTTCAATGCAGTAGTGCCATAGTAAAATTTGGTTAAATATAATCAACATAGCCCACCATAATTAGATCCACATGGTCAACAAAGGTCAACCATGGGAATGGTCAACCATAATAAACCCTGACCAACTATAGTCAACATAAATATGACAAACATAAATGGCCATTGCAATGTGACGAAGATAACCCTCTCGTCGTAATGTGACAAACATATCCTTTCATTGAAATGTGATTCCCATATTTTGACATCACATTGTGAAAGACATTTTCAAACATTGCAATGGGATGAACACATCCCATTGTCGCAATGTCATGTACACAACCCAATGTCACAATCTAACAAACACAGACCATCATTGCAATGAGACGAATATTTCCCGACGTCGCTACGCGATGAACATAATCCATTGTTGGGCCGTGATAAACCTTTTCCAACACAATAATGTGACAAACAAAAAAACCCTTCATTGTAATTTGATTACTACAACCTTAGGATGTCATGTGATGTCATAATGTGATGAACAAAACATGATCAACATTTCAATGTTGTAGTTCCATAGTAAATTTTGGTTTAACATAATCAACATAGCCCATCATAATCAGATCCATATGGTCAACAAAGGTCAGCCATGGGAATGGTCAACCATAATAAACCAGACCAACCATAGTCAACCATGGTCATGGTCAACCACAATCAACCATGGTGAAGGACAACCATGATCAACCATAGTCTCAATGAATAACATATACGAACATTTCAATGTGACGAACATATACAGACGTTGTAATGTGACGAACATTTCTCTGTCATCACAATCATGAACATAATCAAACGTTCCATTGTGATGAGCATAGCCCTATCATCGTAATGTGACAAACATATCCTTGCATTGCAATGTGATGCTTATATTTTGATGTCACATTGTGAAAGACATTTCCAAACGTTGCAATGGGACGAACACATCCCATTGTCACAATGTGATGTACACAACCTAATGCTGCAATGTGAAAAACATAGACCAACATTTCAATGAGATGAACATTTCTCGATGTCACTATGTGAAGAACATAACCCACTCTCAGACTGTGACAAACCTCTTCCAACACCATAATGTGACAAACAAAAACCCTTCGTCGTAATTTGATTACTATAACCTTACGATGCCATGTGATGTCACAATGTGATGAAAAAAACATGATCAAGATTGTAATGTAGTAGTGCCACAGTAAAATTTGGTTAAACATAATCAACATATCCCACCATAATCAGATCTACATGGTCAACGATAGTCAACCATGGTCATGGTCAACTATATTCAACCATGGTGAAGGACAACCACGATCAACAATAGTGAACCTTGCCTTCCCAAAGTTAACCAAGGTCTACCTGTTTATTAATGTATTATCTACCTTAATAATGTATTTATTAATGTATTAATACTTCAATATTGTATGTATTAATGTGTTATTAATTTAATAATGTATTATTAATATATTAATAATTTAATATGTTACATTATAAATTAATGTATTACTTTACCATTGTATTAATACTATATTAATGTTTTAGTTATGTATTTATTAATGATTTAATGTATTATATTAATGTATTACTTTATAAGTGTATTAATAATTTAACAATGTATTAATTAATATTGTATAAAGGTATTAATCAATTTATGCATTACATTACTCTGATAATGTATTAATACTTACTAAAATTGTATCAATGTATTAATTAAATTAATTAATATATTACAATATAAATTAATGTATTAATGTCATTCATAGTCATGACCATAAGAAACCATGATCATAGTGAACCATAGTCATCTTCAATAAATGTATAATATATTACTACTTGAATAATGTACTTATTAAGGGTTTATTACTTTGATAATTTATTATTAATGTACTAATATTTTAGTAATTTATTAATTAATAATATATTAATACTTTAATATGTTTCATTATATATTAATGCATTAATACTTGAATTTATACATTATAGTAATGTAATAATGTATTGTTAATGTATTAATATTTTAATAATGTTTTACTAAATACATTAAGTTCAATGTATTACTACTTTATTAATGTATTACTTTAATAATATATTTATTGATATATTTAATATATTATTAAGGTATTATTTTATTAGTGTATTAATACTTTGGCAATGTATTAATTCAAAATGTTTTAATTAATTAATACATTACATTATTAATGTATCATTAATATAACATTTCTTTATTAATGTATTAATCAACATGTATACTTTAATTTATTAATTTATTAATTTATTAATGCATTATTAATATATTAATAGTTTAGTATGCTACATTATACATTAATGTATTAGTAATTTGATTTATACATTATATAATAATGTATTATTAGATACATTGAGGTTAATGTATTACTATTTTATTAATGTATTACTTTATTTATGTATTAATACTTTAGTAATATATTCATAAACGTATTTAATATGTTATTGTATTTAATATTTTTATTGATGTATTTAATGAATTATTAATGTATAACTTTATTAGTGTATTAATACTTTAACAATGCATTAATTAATGATGTATTAGTTTATTGATACATTAATAGACCATTAATGTATATACATTAATACATTATTATTATATATTATAATTAATTAATACATTAATTATGTGTTAATATTTATAATTAATTAATACATTAATAGTCTTCCACAAGGCACGTCTTCTGTCAACTAGAAACACTAGTAAATAAATATATTTACACATTAAAAACAAAAACTTCCATTGAATGTAATTTTAAAAAAAATGATAAATAGTTAGAATATGGTCTCGGACAGACCCATCAAGTTACCAATTGAGTCTGGGAGCCTCTCCAGAGTGGATCAGTGGTGTAGATTAAGTCTTTGGAGCTCCCCCAAGCACTTTAATAGACAACGATAGTCCATGAAAATAATCTAAAAACTTTTTAACCATCTTGTCAAATCCTATGAGAGTCACCGAACGCATCCTATGAGGCTGGTCAAATGCATGCCAGCAAAAGAGATCTTGAGAGTGTTGTGGATTGAGGCCTATTAACCTGTAAATCGACGACTCTGTGATGTGTGAGCTTGTGAGAACATTCTTATTGCGAGATGCCACTAAAGTTAAGCTCCCGATTTTAAAGACTGGTAAAAGTAATGGTTCCAACTACTGAATATGATCCACCTCATCTAAAATAATGAGAGAATCAGAAGATAAAATATTCTGAGCATTCCCTTACCTTCATTAGTGTTGCAGATTTGCATATTCAATTGAGTTAATCCTTTAGAAGGTTGTTTTGCAAGGTAGGTAAAGAATTTTCTCTTATATCAAATAAAAAGCAAACTGCAACTTTCTTAAATGTCTACATAGTGGGAGGCCTTTGGATGGTCCTCACAGCCTTAAATGTTTACCTGATAGGCCTCACAACCTGAAATGTTTTCTTAACAGGCGTGTTATAATAAATTTTCCTCTGATATTTTGATACAATCTTGTCTGCAGTGAATTTGGGCAATATTGTTCTTCACCAACATTCCTGGTCGACTGGTTGATGCTTGATCGTTGGTTCACTGGATGCTGCTTATTGTTGTTTGATTCAAATTTGTAGAGTTGAGGTCTTGCAGCTGCAATTGGGCCTCTTGGTACTTGTTCACTAGTTTGTTGTTTGTTGCTTGCTCTTGTTTGCTTCAACTTTGCAAGGTTGGGGTCTTGCATCCGCAGTTGGACCCGTTGTTGCTATTTACAGGCCAGGGGCTACACTTCTATCCTTCCCCATTCACCGGTGAGTCTCAATGTCATGGTTGCATTCCTGTTCGTTGGTTTCTTTTTGCTATTTCCAGTTTGCAAGTAAGAATTTTCAATACTCGGAATGCCTGAGCCAAAATCCTCTTGCATAACGTTTTTGTATGTGACTACTACGACCAAAGAAACATGAGTGTGGTGTTGTCTTGGTGTTTTTCTTGAAAGTCGTTGTTTGCCAAAGATCCCACCTCTGTCGCAGCCATAGTGACATATAAAAAAAAGGAAAACACATTTTTTCCTCGTATTTTCTGTTCATGAAAACCATGCGTTTGGTGCATTCTTTTCATGTCATTCCCTTCCAAAATGTCTTGTTCCCATTTGAATCTCAATGCTGGGCTTATAATCCGCCTCTGTTGCAGCCATAGTAAGATATAAAAAATGAAATCAAATGTTCTCCTCATTTTTTCTGTTCCTGGAAATAATATGTTTTCCAGAGAAACAAGAGTGTGATGCTGTCTTGTTCTTGTGTGAAAACAATACATTTGGTACATTTTTTTTCATTCTGTTCCCTTTCAAAATGTCTTGTTCTCATTTGAATGTCAATGTTGGGCACATAATCCACCTCTATTGCACCCATAGTGAGATATAAAAAAGGAAATCAAATGTTCTCTTCATATTTTTTGTTCCTGAAAACCATACGTTTGAGTGCAACCTTGACACTTAAACTTACCTGTCAAAGTGGAACGCTAGAAATGAAGTTCCAATCATAGATGCAGAATCCCAATGGTGCAAAGTGCAACAACAGGGCCAACTGCAGATATAGGACTTCAACCTTGTAAAGTTGAAGCAAACAAGAGAAAACAACAAACAACAAACATGTGAGTGAATTGACTGGGCAGTGTTTTGTGACTACTATCAGGCTACTGTTTTGTGACCGAATTCTAGAATAGAGGGAGTGGGCATGGCCACACACTGTTGTGGACAGAGGGTGCACCGGTCTTTGGAAATGACAACATCTCACAGATTGAGCAATTTCTGGACAAATACATGACATGAAACACATATCATTTGGATCTAGGGCTTGCCAAAGTTCATAGACATTGTCATACAATAAGCTGTAAAAAATGAAAAAAATCACATTTCAGATACAACTTCCTTGTGTTGCCAATGATAACAATAAGAATCGTAGAGCCAATTAGTTTGGAGGACAATTCTCTCATTGAGAAATCTAAATATTTGTTCACATTTCTAGAACAAGGAGACTTTGATGACTTAATGAGCTTCCAAGACTTCTTGGAAGAGATAAATCTAACAGAAGTTGAGTACATTCAATGCATACAATCTACACTTAAACAATCAACAATTTTCCTTAGACAAAAGCTTTTACATATATGGAACACCAATTTCTCCAAGTACCAGCCAATTATGTGGAATGAAAATACAGATGCACAATATGTCCTCAATGCATATGCCACACCATCATAGTGTGCCTCATACATGGAAAAGGTTGACAAATCTATGACAAGTGCATTCATAAGAATACACAAAGAACATGAAATAAATCATATCGATACTATGCAAATGATACGTGCACTTGGAAATACATTGCTTAATCTTCAACAAATCTCTGCTCACCAAACAGTTGACATTGCACTTTCCCTGCCCCTGGACTGTGGTTCAAGGAAATGTGTCTTCACAAACACATATCCACTTGAGAAATGAAAATTAGAACATGGTTTTACAGTTGGGCCACCAAAAATACTATTAAAATAAAATAATATGAAAATTTTTAAAATAGATATAAATAACATCTCTTTGGACTTGAACCAGAGTTTGTTGAGCTCCAACTATATTTCATAGTTGAGAATGTTTTTCCCATAGTTAATGTGTTTCTATGGCTTCATAATTATCAGACTAAGTGTTGTTGTGTGAGGGATACAGTTCTTTTCTCCCTTTATTTTTTCTCTTCTATACTTACCCATTTTTCCCTTTTCTTCTTCCCCTCTATTATCCGTTTCTGGTTCTATACGTAGTCGTGTTTCTATGCTCGCGGGTTCCCGGGGTGGAGAACTGAAAAGTGCTCATCTCCATCTATATCTTCACATCATGAGTCTAACCAATCACCGTTCCT
>JASDQU010106373.1:55593-67516 GCA_032191745.1 Picea mariana
AATCTCCTGACTTCACCGAGCAATCGAATTTTCTCTTGATGATTCCATTGGAGGAATTGAAACGAAGAATGCTCGACTGAATGACCGAATCAAGGAATTGGAGGAAGCTTTGATTCCTACCCCATTGTTTGCGAGTCCTTTAGCAAAAACCATGTCTGCCACCCATGCATCCAAGTTAAAAGGATCCTCCAACCTCCTCACATCCTATAGAGGATATGTTGAGAAGAATATCAAGAAAATAATGGAGCTAATTACTGAAGCTTGGGAAACATCACAAAATATAGCTTCCTTTCGAACGAGGGCACATGATTTGCACAAACATTTGCAGGTGGATTTAAAAAATGAATAACATTTCTATCTAGAGATGGTGATCCATTTTTGCAACCATGTCATCAACATCTCAGATCCGAGAAGAAGACAAGAATATCTCCCCTCCCCAAACCAAATCAAACAATTAAAAACATGATGGAAAGAGAAAGTTAAGAACCTACATCTCATTGTCGAATCATGTAAACACGACATATCAAGGAAAGAATAATTATTCAGAAACTTGACCGAAATAGACTTATCCGGAAGTACCAACGAGGTTCAAGACCCAAACTTAATCCTCAGCCCCTTGTCCTTAACCAAACTAGCCTTCAATGAACAAGTTTATATTTTAAAGGGGTTGTCTTTAGAAATGTTTTACGACATATTTGACTATGGTCAAGATGATGTGGAGAATTGACTAGTGGACTATTCGGCACACAATGAAGAAATTGAACATGCTCTGCATAGTATTTCTATCGATCTAAGGAAATTAGAAAACGAGCTTTTCAACATAAAAATCCAGGATGAAATCAACGTGGCCCCCATGAGAAGCTACATTGAAGAATGGATCGAAAGGAGAATCGACAAGCTCATCGACGAAGGGAAACAACTGGTTGGCACGATTCCAGTGGTCGTCGACGAGATCAATAAAAAGGCATCAACAAGCAAATAGAAAAGGGAGAAATAGATACCATCATAGTAAGTCTATACTGATCACTTCTTGCTTTCTTTATCATTCCATTTATTCCACCTCTTTAAATAGAAATCTCTAACCAAAGACTGATAACTTCCAATTTCTTCTTTTCAAGTCTTCCTCTCTATCGTCACCCACTTCTTCTTTCTACAGTCCCTTTTCTTGTACTTATTTATTTTATGGTCCGAGGGAGCCCCAATCCCAGTCTATATGAAAAACACATTTAAATTTCCAGAAATATGTAACAGATTCCAGAAATATGTAACAAACATTATTAATTTTTGATAAATTTCAAAGAAAACTACTTCAGGAACAATCTCGATGGTGCCTTGTGGGCCTATTTTCAGAATGATAAATTAGTTCTCTTTATGTTTATCGATCATCTTCTTTTATTTTTATGTGCTGAGAAATTTTTATCTTCAACTATGATGGATGTTAGGAAATTGTGTTTATTAAATTTGAATGTTTAATGTGTGTGATTCCTGGTCCTTTTTTTCAGGAACCTTTATTTCAAAAAAAAAAAAAACTACTACTATCCTTTTTTATTGCTTCAAGTCATTGCAACATAAATTTTCTAAGTCCCATATTTGAACTATACACACCCCAGGAGAAAACTTAAACATGAGTATCACATCTATAAAAAACGCAGTAGGATTGACATCCTCGTTAGGTTGTCGTTTCGGTGCTAACATATTAATATGCAAGAATATCTGCATATTAACCCCATATTAATATAATATTATGGGGTTAATATAATATCTACCAGCCCGATGCCTTATGGTTGGTGTGTGACACACTAACATGAGTCATTTTCTGCATGGATACCACCTGTACATCAAGATGTTTCCCACGTGTTCGTTGCTTCAGGCTTCTATTTCTCCCTCGATCCTACCATAGCAGTGCATTTATTCCCATTCCAACTCGGCAGGGACTACGCTGCCATGCACCACTTATTTTGTTGAAGGAACCGAATCGTGATATATAAAAAAAAATTATTACTCTTTTCTCTTTCTATTAAATTGTTTTTTAATGGAGGGATGGAAGGAACTAATACAATGGAAATTTCATCGTCACTGCATTTTGGAATCCTGCCACCGACCATATATTACTCATCGATTAGACATAAATCTTTTAGTAGGCCTGAGTGGATTTTGGAATCCTGCCACCGACCAGATATTACTCATCAATTAGACATAAAGCTTTTAGTAGGCCTGAGTGGATTTTCCTAGGGGAATTTCTTTATCACCATAGCAAGATCTAATTTCCTTTGGTTTCACAATTTCCTTGTCACTGTGTTTTCAAATCTTGTGCACTGACCAGATGTACTCATTTATTAGACATATAACATTTAGTAGACCTGAGTGGATTGGCAAGGGTTATCCGACAAAGACTATCCACCATGCAACAACCCAATCATTGGTGAGTTGTTGCATGGTCCAATGATCGATTATATGATGCATCATGGCATGCCATGATCTATCCAGCGTGTAATACCATGTAATTTCATCGCCAGCCGATGACATAACCTTCCGGACGACCCCACCGTCACCGACATCAAGGAGTGGGTGTGTTGAGCCTCGAGAAACTGGACATGAAGAATCCGGTGACCATGTCCAGTGTGCCAAGGGATGGACAGAGTAAGGGGGAAATAATATTGAGAGGCAACAACATAATGAAGTGGCATCTCTATGACGCCCAAAGCACCACCGAAGCATTTGCGGGTGGGTGGTTCCACACTGGAAATGTTGGCGTGGTCCATACGATGGGTACTTAGAGATGAAGAATCGTTCAAAGGACATGATAATATTGGTTGGAGAAAACATCAAAAGTGTAGAGGTCGAGGATGTTCTTTACACCCACCCTCTCGTTGTCGAGGCCGCTGTCGTTTCCAGCCCCATCCCCAGTGGGGCGAGACACCGTGTGCCTTTATCAAGACGAAGGACAACGATGACACCATCGTAAAAGAAGAAGATATTTTGTCATTCTGCAGAGATAAGCTCCCACGCTACATGGCTCCCAAGGTTGTGGTCTTCATGATGAATCTTCCCAAGAAGTCCACAGGAAAAATATAGAAAACCCTGCTGAGAGAGAGTGCCAAACATCTCCCCCCAATTTCAACAGTGGGAGTGCCTACACGAGTTGTCGCCCGGACCAAACCAGCGACATTAAAATAGCAAAATCAACCACAGTTTGAAAATCATAGCGAACACTACTCTGTTGCCCGACTATAATTATAAGTCTTTCCCTCGCCGCCTAGATACAAAATTTCCTATGGGAATTCAATCCCAAGAATAATACAGGCCGCCACCGCAATCAGTCTATCATGCAATTTGGTTATGTGAATATTACACAATTCGTTAATGTGAAAGAGTTTTCATATATTCAAAAATTATATATAGGATTATGTGAAGTTGGAATTTCTGAAAAGCTTTGAACTTCTTCATTCTCCTTTCAATTAAGAACCATCTGATCTACATCCTAACATTGTGTGATTACGAGATTTGAACACATTTTCTGGACAATCAAGTATTAAGAGGAATACATGTTTTATTGTTTTGACTTTTTCTGATGGATTTTGTGGTAGGATTATTTATTATTATCATTATTATTTCCAATTATTATTATTATTATTATTTCTATTTTTGTAATACTATTATTTATTAATTTACATTATATTTTCATTTAAATTTATTTTAATGTTTATTAATTATGTTAATTAAATATAAAAAATATTTTACAATAAAAAAATTATTTTTTATATCGATATAGTTTGGTGGTCAAGTAAAATATAAAATTGTTTTTAATTCATTAAAATATTTATAATGGGTTAATGAATCAAGATTCAAATCTCTCGCCATGAACAGGTCATTTCAAGTGGTGTGGTTTTGTAGGAATAATGGTCATAAAACATAACATTAATAAAAACTATTTCATTTTCTTGTAATATAAGCACTTACCATTAAACATATACCATGATTTTTAGATCTGTAAAATATATTTATATATATTTTTTTAAAAATGAGGTGGTGGAATTCCAACGAAAGCGAATTGTTTCACTTGCAAAATCACCAATGATGACGAAACTCATTTCGACCTCGATTTTGATCGCGTACGAAGAATGACCCATTTTTATCCTTGTTCCTTGCATTTGAAAACCGTGAAAATTGAAACTTTAGAGGAGGCGAATCTCTATCATTTTGATCAAACCTATACCCTTGTAAAACTTCCATAGCAGTTGCGACACATTTGGGGTTATCAAATTCCACAAAACATAGAACAACCACAAGACTCGCCTCTCCTCCTCCTTTACCTCTGTGAGATTTTTTAGTTTCCTTGGACTTATTGACGAGCCTCACTTCTTTGAAACCGCGGAAAGGGAAAAATATGTGAGTTGCTTCTCTACTAGTGCAATTACTTGGAACGCCCTCAACAAACAATGTGTTGGATGCATGATCATCCACAAGATTCCTCCTACAAATTAAAGGGTCGAATATGTGGCTATCTGACCTGAAATTCAACCCCTCACCTACAGTTAACGCACTTGAAGAAGGAAGCAGTCCATTCTGCTGAACAATGCCATGATTGTCAAGAAAAGGAGCAGGAGCATTAACATGATCTTCCAATAAGAAAACTCCTACTCTGTCACTGCATGTCTTAGCAAGCCTGAGGTCTTCCCTACGATTAACATAAACACCAAACAATGAACGATCAAGACTATGGTTATTAAACATAACATTAATAAAAACTATTTCGTTTTCTTCTAATATAAGCACTTACCATTAAACATACACCATGATTTTTAGATCTCTAAAATATATTTATATTTATTTTGTAAAAAACAAGGCAGTGGAATTCCAGTGAAAGTGAATTGTTTCACTCACAAAATCACCAACGACGACGAAACTCATCTCGACCTCGATTTTTATCACGTAGGAAGGATGACCCATTTTTATCCATGTTCCTTGCATTTGATAATCATCAAAATTGAAACTTTAGAGAAGGCGAATCTTTGTCATTCTGATCAAACCTATACCCTTGTAAAGCTTCCATAGTAGTTGCAACACATTTGGGGTTATCAAATTCCACAAAACACAGAACAACCACAAGACTCGCGTCTCCTCCTCCTTTACCTCCATGATATTTTTTAGCTTCCTTGGACTTATTGACGAGCCTCACTTCTTTGAAACCACGAAAAGAGTGAAATATGTGAGTTGCTTCTCTACTAGCGAAATTAATTGGAACACCCTCAACAAAAAATGTGTTGGATGCATGATCATCCATAGGCTGCCTCCTACAAATTAAAGGGTCAAGTTTGTGGCTATCTGACCTGAAATTCAATCCCTCACCTATAGTTAACGCACTTGAAGAAGGAAGCAGTCCATTCTGTTGAACAATGCCATGATTGTCAAGAAAAGGAGCAGGAGCATTAACATGATCTTCCTATAAGCTAACTCCTACTTTGTCACTGCCTCTCTCAGCAAGCCTGAGGTCTTCCCTACGATTAACATAAATACCAGACAACGAACGATCACGACTATATTCATATTCATATTCATTGCGAGGGTTCTTGGTTGGTGCAGAGCTCCACCAGTTCCTTTCTCTCTCATCTCTTGTTGCTCAGAATATTTTATCCCCCATGTTTCTCTCTCTTTATTTCCCAAACAGTTTCAAAGACCCGTTGAAACCTAATACAACACATAAAACAACCTCAAAAAAACCAAAACAAACCCTTCTCTGCTAAAGCTCAAAGCTACTATAGGGGCCGCGACTTCTTTTGGAGGTTAATATCAAGAACCCAGGCTTGGGAATGGCATCTGCAATATTCATGTTATTTATGTCCCATCTGCCAAAGAAAATGTCGGTAGGATCCAACTGCATAAGAACTTGCTAATGATAATTTAAAAAAACATGATGAAGTGATCCCAACGATTTTGAGGGTATCATAGGAAGGATTTGAAGCAGTTCACATAATAGATTCAAGATAAAAAGGAGTAAAAAATTATAGCTCACCGTTGGAAGAAGGATCTTGAAAGGTTCATGGATCTCTTCACCTTTGAAGGATCTGATTCTACAGGTTGAAGTATCCAAGACTACATGAGAGAACATAAGCAATTTGCTTGAAATCTATGTGAGAGAACCAGAGTAATTTGCTTGCTGTAATTTGAAATGGTAGTGAAATTTTAATTGTGAATCGAGGGAATTTATTTCCTCCAATTTGCACATTCAAAATTTTAATTTGGTTTTAGCCCACTCATCCATCCATTCACCAACCTACAATTGGTTTTAGAGCGCTTGTCCATCCATTCACCAACTTGCAGTTGCACTTAATTACTATGACGGGACATTCCATAGAACAGGGTCACGACGAGGTCTGCTGCATGGTGGATATTTAATCATTCGACCATGCAACAACCAACCAATGATTGGTCTTCTGCATGGTGGATAGTCTTTGCCATGATCTATCCACCATGAGTCCATCATGTAATTGTAGTGATAACCAATGACTTAACCTCCCGAATTCATGTTTTTGTGCATATACGATAATCTACCACTTTTGTAGATGTGCATATATGGAAGTCATCCACTTATGTATATGCACACATACGTAAGTGGTCGGCTTCCATATATGCACATATACATAAGTGGTCGGATTTCATATATTCACATATACGGTAGACGCCCACTAACGTATATGTGCATATATAGAAGTCGACCACTTCCGTATATACGTATATATGAAATCCACCTTTCATATATGTGCATATACAAAAGTATCTCTTCCATATATATGAAAATATGAATCCGACCACTTTCGTACATGCGCATATATGGAAGATGACCACTTCCATATATGTGCATATATGGAAGTCCACCACTTTTTTAAATGCACATATATGGAAGCCACCTTCTGTATATACTCATATATGGAAGTAGTGAGATTCTGGATATATGAAAGTGGCCAAATTTTGTATATGTACATATACAAAAGTAGTAGACTTCCGTATATGCACATATACATATACGGAAGTGGTAAATTTATGTATATGCACATACATGGAAGTCAATGCATATAAAGAAGCCACCTTTTGCATATACAGAAGTGGTCGACTTCCGTATATGCAGATATTTGAAAGTCGACCACTTCTGTATATGCGCATATATGGAAGTGGTCAGATTCTGTATATGTGCATATGGAAGTGGTTGTCTTTTGTATATGCGCATATATGGAATCTGAACAACTTATGTATATGTGCATATATAAAAGTCAACCAATTACGTATGCACATATGTGGAAGCTGACCACTTTTGTATATTCACATATATGGAAGTGGTCTACTTTCGTATATGTGCATATACGAAAGCATACCACTTCCATATATGTGCATATGTGAAAGCCACCTTTCATATATGCATATACAAAAATCGACCACTTCCGTATATATGCATATATGGAAGTGGTCGGTTTCCATATATGTGCATATACAGAAGCCAACCACTTCCATATATATGCATATATGGAAGGTGGCTTCCATATCTGGTGCATACATGAAAGTGGTAGACTTTTGTATATGCGCATATACTAAGGGTGGCTTTCGTATATGCGGAAGGAAACCACTTCCATATATGCACATATATAAAAGGTGGATTTCGTATATGCACATATATGGAAGTGGTCAAATTCAATATATGTGCATATACAGAAGCTGACCACTTCTATATATACACCATATACGGAAGCTGGCCACTTCTATATATACACCATATACAAAAGCTGGCCACTTTCGTATATGTGTATATACAAAAGTCAACCACTTCCATATATGCACATATATGAAAGTCGACTACTTCCATATATGTGTCTATATGGAGGCTGACCACTTCTATATATGTGCATATACAGAAGTAGTTGGATTCCATAAATGCGCATATATGAAACTTGGTCACTTCTGTATATGTGCATATACAAAAGTGGTCGACTTCCATATATGTGCATATATGAAAGTGGTTGACTTTTGTATATGCACATATATGGAAGCCGATCAACTTCAATATATGTGCATATATGAAAGTCAACCACTTCCATATGCGCATATATGGAAGTTGACCACTTCTGTATATGCACATACACATAAGTGGTCGATTTTCATATATGTGCATATACAAAAACCAACCACTTCCATATATTAGCATAAACGAAAGTCGTCGATTTCCATATATGTGCATATACAAAATTCATCCACTTCCATATATGTGCATATATGGAAGCCGACCACTTCCATTTATGCGCATTTATAGAAGTTGGATTCAATATCTGTGCATATAAGGAAGCATGTATATATGGAAGTCAACTTCCATATATGCACATTTGCGAAAAAGGCTGTCAACTTTTGTAAATGCGCATTTACAAAAATCCACCTTCAATAAATGCACATTTATGGAAGGTAGCTTTATTATATGGGCATATACAGAAGCCAACTTCCTTAAATGCGCATATATGGAGCCCTTTTTGGAGCCTTGCAAGCTTCACTTCTCCTTGACATTGATATCGCAAGTGGAATACTTCATGTTTCCTACTGTTCATCTCCATGGGAGCGACTATCCATGGAAACCGTATTCAAGTGGAATCTTTTTCATTTCTTTTTCATCTCTCGGACGATATACTTAATGAAATATTATGCGGCCTTTCATAATTCAAAGTGTTTCGTTAATGTTGCAGTGTTTATAGTAGCAGTGTTATTCCCTCCTATAATAGTAGTGAATACAAATGGGTTAAAGGTGGGTTACTACCATCATATGTGGTTAGAGGTGGAGGCAATTGTAAGTGGAGCTATGGCCAAAGAAGTGAAATAAAATCTTGGTGTTGCAACTTCTCTCATCGGGATGCATTTCCAATATTTCCTATGTCCATATTTAAGGGCCTTGACAACAACCAAAACTTATCCATCGACTAATAAATTTTGGTTTCTTAGGTCTCCTTATTGAGCCAAAACTTTGTTTTTATGAGTCATTTTGTAATGAAGCTTGCAAGTGATCTTCATTACTCCAATATCAAATTTTCCCACAAGGTCTTTATTTTTAACTTGAATAATTATTTGATATAGCCATTATAAAAGTGATTGGTGTGTCCCAGATGTTAGTTTGCATTGTTTTCACCGTAGAACAAAGACATGGAATGTGATTTGAAGAAAATTTCTCTACTTTAAGATGGTTTGGATCGATAAATAAATATTTATAGAATATTGTTCTATTCTTTTTGTATATTGTAGAAAAATTAAGCATCGTGCTCTAACCCAGGCTGAAGTGGGTTTGGTCCCCATCGTGAATCTATTGATAACTCAAATCCATGGGTCCTCATGAGCCATTGGTTCTTAGTGATTTGTATGGTATAGTTTTTTATTTTTTGGTATCTATTTTTTATAAATTAAGGAGTAGATGATGGATTTTAAATTTTAATGAACTAACTTGAAATTTAAAAAAATATTGACACAAATATGTTGATGTGAGATAATTTAAAATAAATTGTTCTTCAAAAGAAAGCATGCCCCCCATTGAGAGTAGGACTATGACTAGATACCCATTGCATTCTCAACAAATTTCACCAAGGCACCTCCTCAAGGAAACCCATTGGCCTCAATGCCTCCTACCAAGATAGTAAACCAACATTTTGTGGTCTAGTTTGAATGTGAAGGGAGATGGTTGGTTGGGCCATCTCCCTCATCTCCATTCTGTCCCAATGCGATCGACAAAGAGTCACCAAATTTTTTTGTTATGTACATAATTAGTGGTACACTTGAACTGATTTTTCCTTTGTGCTCCTCCATGAGTCATTCTAACTCAGGTTCATACAACCATTCTGACACCATGTCCAATTTCACTAGAGGAGGAATCAATATCTTCCTTGGTTATCCTCCACCAAGGTTGTTTCACCTCCCTCACGTCCTCTTGGTACACGAATGGTCTCTTCTCTTGTTCAACGAATTGCTCCAACATCCTCATCTCTGTGATTTCCTTTGAGCTTCATTGCAGCTCATAAAATTTCAAAGAAAAATTAGCCAAGCCATCCACTATATTATCCATATCTCCAAATATCTCTTCATCATCAACAAGCCTTCATTCCACTGACACGAGGTTCCTTTCATTCTCTGCATTAGGCTGTCCAACCATCACCCGACATCGTCCAAGTTCATCTCCACAAAGTTTCCTACTATGGATGTCCTCAAATACCATCTATAAGGAAGACATCTGCATGACTCCTTCCTTCCTCCTTATGGTAGGAATCAAACATGGAGCTTGTCCTAAGAAAATGGCCAAACTTTTCATGTCAGGAATAATTGCATATTTACAAAAGCACACATATATAGAAGCCAACTTCCATAAATGCACATTTGTGGAAGTTAGATTCCCTATATGAGCATATACAGAGGCACACATATATGGAAGCCAACTTTCATAAATGTTCATATACAGAAGCCACTTCCATAAATGTGCATTTACAGAAGCCGCCTTCCATAAATACATGCTTACAAATGCTAGCCACTTCCATAAATGTGCATTTATGAAAGCTGGCCACTTTCATAAATGCATATTTATGGAAGTTGGATTTTGTATATGCGCATACAAGGAATCCAACTTCCATAAATGGGCATTTATGGAAGCCAACTTCCATACACGCACATTTGTGGAGGTTGGCTTCTATATATGCACGCTTCGGTATATGGGTATTTATGGAAATGATCAACTATATTGTAAATGTGCATTAAAAGATCCAAATATGCGTATATATTGAATCCAAATTTTATAAATGTGCATATACGGAAGTTGGCTTATGTATATGTGTATTTATGGGAGTTGGCTTTCGTAAGCACACATATACAAAAGCCAATTTCTGTAAATGTGCATTTACGGAAATTGACTTTCGTATATGTGCATATACTAAATAAAACTTCCGTAAATGCTCATTTACAAAAGTTTTATTCAGTATATGCGCATATACAGAAGCACACATATACGAAAGCCAACTTCCGTAAATGCACATTTATGAAAGTTGGCTTTCGTATATGTGCATTTACAGAAGTTGACTTTCATATATGCGTGCTTATGAAAGCATGCATATACAAAAGCCAACTTCCATAAATGCGCATATACAGAAGCCAACTTCCGTATATGCGCATTTACAGAAATTGACTTACGTATATGCACGCTTCTGTATATGTGCATATACTGAATCCAACTTCCATAAATGCACATTTATGAAAGTTGGCTTCTATATATGTGCATTTATGGGAGTTGGCTTCTATATATAAGTGCTTTCGTATATGCACATATACTAAATCTAACTTCCATAAATGTGCATTTACGAAAGTTGGCTTCTATATATGTGCATTTATGGGAGTTGGCTTCTGTATATGAGTACTTCTGTATATGCGCGCTTCCGTATATGTGAATATACTAAATCTAACTTCCATAAATGCACATTTATGAAAGTTGGCTTCTATATATGTTCATTTTGTTGGTAGGATTACAGTTGGTAGTGAGCTTGTCATTGATGGAAAGAACAACGATGGAAAACAGGCTCGGAAGACATTGTAAGTCTAGAGAAGAGGAGCGCATAGATGGAGGACATATCTTGGGCATTAGATCCGAGCGTGAGGTCTGACCATCGTTGGATCCAGGAGAACCTGCATGTTCTTTAAAGTGCAAGGAGAAGCGGGCTTACAAAATCCCGAAAGAAGGATTCCCAAAATCGCGATTAGATCCAGACCATTGGATCGAGGAAAGTTAACGACCATTGATCTGCTTTGAGAGCCTCAACAAATGTTGAGTGGGAGATGTGACAAGGCGAGGAGAGAGAGAGGAGGAGGAGACACACATCGGCAAGAGGTGAAAGTGGTAAGTGGCTTTAGGGGGACCCATGTGAAG
>JASDQU010106374.1:34374-57552 GCA_032191745.1 Picea mariana
GGAACTGCAGATCAATGATCCTATCATGTAATATATCTATGATGAAATGCATGTGGACCTCAATGTGTTTGGTTCGTTGTCATTGTATTGGATGTTTGCAAAATCTCAGTGTACTCTGATCATCAGACCATATGATAGTCGAATAGTGAAACTAGATACCAATCTCAATAAGGAAGTGTTGAATCCAAAGTGCCAAAATGACACAGTTGAATACTCCTTTGTACTCAGCCTCTGCGGAAGATAAAGCAATGGTTTTTTTCTTCTTACTTGACCAGCAAATAGGGCATGATCCCAAACTAAGAGTGTACCCAGAAGTGTACTTGTGATCTATGCCATCACCAACCCAATATGAATATGTGAAGCCTATGAGATCCAATGCGCAACCAGCTACATAGTGAATCCCATAAATCATGTTTCCCTAAACATATACGAGGATGCGCTTGGTAGTGTTCCAGTGGAGATCATGGGGCTCTTACATGTACATGGAAATTTCTCCTACTATATATGATATATATGGATGGTTGTGGGTGAGATACAAAATAATCCCCACCAACTGTCGATACAAAGTGTTGTCCACTAATGGTGTATCATCGCCATTCTCAAGTCCGATCCCATACAAGAAGGGGTAGTTGTAGACTTGCAGTCTGTCATGTGGAATCTATCCAGAATATCCCTGGAATACTTAGCCTGAGAAAGTTTGATGCCAGAAGCACCCTGACTAATCTCAAGACCAAGAAAGAAATGAAGTGGACCCATGTCTGTCATAGAGAACCTATCATGAAAAATATCTTTGACCACAACAATAGTTGAAACATAGCTACCAGTGATCAAAATATCATCAACATAGAGTATTAAAATCATCAAAGAGTCAGTAGTCCTCAGCATGTAAACATTGCAATCAGATTTACATATAAAAAAATCATGTGAAAGAAAATAAGAATCCATCTTTTCATGACATGCTCTAGGTGCTTGCTTGATGCCATAGAGTGACTTCTTCATTCTGCATACTAAATATGAGTTCTAAATTAACCTTGTGGTTGCTCCATGTAGATCTCCTATGAAATATCACCATGAAGAAAAGCATTCTTCACATCCATCTGGTGAACTTTCCATCCTTTGGTTACTGCAATGGCTAGAACCAAGCGAATGGAGTCAATATTTGCTACAGGAGAAAATGTCTCATCATAATCTATCCCATGAATTTGTTGAAATCCTTTTGCAACTAATCTTTCCTTGTACCTACTCATTTGACCAGTCGTTTCTCTCTTGCTCCTATAGACCCATTTGCATTTGACAATTTTCCTACCTGGTGGAAGTGGAACCAGATCCCAAGTCTGATTCTCTAGAAGTGAGTCATACTCCTCCTGCATGGTTGCTTCCCATAATGGATTCCCATGGCCTCACTATAGGACTGTGGATCGGAAGATTGAACCATATAGCAATGCATGGGCATCACTGGTTTAGAAGTTGAAAGTACATGAGAAGGCTCCTCATGCTGAGATAAAGTCCTCCTCAAATCAAATGGATTCCCTGCATGGTCTCCTGCTACTTGAAGTGTGGGTTGTGCCCACTTGGGCATCTGTTGAAGCTCCGGCGTTGGCTTCTCATCTGGCTATACTATCTGCTAAACTCCACGTATAGAATCCTCTAAATATGAGTTTGAATATATAGCATATGAGTGTATGGAATCATCATCTCTAGTGTCTGGAACTGATGGAAGCACAAGAGTATATGCATGTTTCACTGGTGGTGCATGCAAAGGACTCTCCTCAAACTGAACATTGCATTAAATGATGATCCAGTCTGTAGAGGGATCTATCAACCTGTACCCCTTCACATCATCTGGATATCCTACAAATATGCAAGGTGTGCTCTGTGGATATAATGATTTCCCCTTTTCAGAAGGAATATGGGCCCATGCATGAGATCCAAAGTTGTGAAAGTGTGTGACATCTAGTTTTCCACCTGTCCAAGCCTCAAAAGGTGTCATATCCTCAACAGATCTACGAGGAGATATGTTATGTATGTAAGCATCACATTTAAGTGTCTCATCCCAAATCATGGAAGGAAGAGACCTCGCATGCAACATGCAACTGGTCATCTCCTTGAGAGAGTTTTTCTTCCTTTCAGTAACTCCATTATGTTTTGGAGTGCATGGAACTGTATGTTGCAATTGGATACCAGCCTCATGACAAATATTATGAACATCTATGTTGATAAACTCCCCCCCATTGTCTGTACAGAGGATCTTGGTATTCTTCCCAACCTGTGTCTCTACTAGAGCTTTGAAGTCTTTGAGATGCTCAAAAACTTCAAACTTTTGCCTGAGAAATTAAACCCAAGTATAGTGTGAGTAATCATCAATAAATGTGAGGACATACCTTGCTTTGGTGATGGATGGATGTGGAAATGGACCCATGATATCACTGTGAACAAACTCCAAGGAAGAGGAATCTCTCCTTTCCCTCCCCTTTTCAAACTTCTCTTCAGGATGCTAGCCAAGAATCCATCCTTCACAAACCCCTTCAGAAAAGTGAATGTTTGGCAAGCCTTTGACCATTCCTTGCTTGGAAATTCATTGCATGTACCTAAATTTTAAATGATTAAATATCTCATGCCATAATCTACTACTATCATCAGCATGTGTAAGTAGTAAATAAGAGTTATGGTCAGCAAACTTAGTGAATTTATACAACCTTGATTTGTGATCTACCTCACCAATTGTAATAATGGAATTGTCATGCATGTCAAGTACATAAACTGAAACTGATGTAAATTCAACCTTTTTACCTGTTTGAGTGATCTGATAAACTGAGACCGGATTTATAGAAAGATTTGAAACATGTGAAACATTCTCAAAACTACCATTGGCGAGTTCCGCTATTCCCTCTCCCACTACTGCTACTAGAGTATAATCCCTCGTGAGAATAGGGGGTCTTGAGCATGAACTCAAAGAAGTAAATAATTCCTCTTTTGCTTCCATATGATGTGATGCGCTAGAATCTATAATCCATGAATCAGATGAGGAATTAATTGCAACAAGAGCATGATGATTACCTTTCTTAGGAGCATGATCTTCTTCCTTCTTCTTCTTGGCTCCTTCGGGAATGAGGTTTCCATGGTTGTTTTGTTGAAGTACATGTGTCTTAAGATCGATTTTCTTCTTCATGTAGGTGGATTCTTCATGATTTGGTTTATTGCAATAAGTGCACTACTTTCCCTTCTTCTTCTTCTTCTTCTATTTGGAATTTGAAGATTCTTTGGAACCTGAAGAATCCTTGAAGGGTTTGGAATATCCATCCTTTTCTTTATGTTTCTCCTTTCCTTTTTGTTTGGATTTTTTATTGGATGACCCTTTTCAATATTGCATGGTGAGTGCCTGTGCTTTGGGTTCCTTAATTAGACCCATCTAAATTAATTTCTCTTGCTCATGTGTGAGAGAATCAATGAACTTCTCCATGGTAGGCATATTCCACTTTGATCCCAAGAGATATCTACTAGAATGGAAAGTGGAGATATAGAAAACATATTCTAGTCCTAGCTTAGCCAAGATTGTTAGAATAAGTTAGTCCTCTTGTTTAGAGTTATCAATACCACAAGATTCCAAGCTTAATATCAAATATTTAAACTTGGTAAAGAAATCTTTTATATTATCAAAACTTTTAGGATCCAAGGTATTCAACTCTACCTCAAGCACATGACCTCTCGTCTCATCCTACTTTCCAAAAAGACCTTCTAAGGTGGTCTAGATATCTTTTGGAGTCCTTCATGTGGAAACATGAAACCATAAATCAGTTGAAATTAATTCAAGAGGTCATGTGGCCGCATCCTTACGGTTCGCCAATCTAGTCTTCTCAATCATTGTTGTAGGTTATGTTTATGTCGCCATCATCAAATTTTAATATCCTTTCCTCTTGAGTTGGAATTCGGCCTTCGGATTCCATCAAAATAATTGTATGGTGTGAGGATTATCACCAAATTTGACTGAATAATTGGTGTCGTATCCATCCCTCTTACTGGTTCTTAAAAACCCAGAAAAATTTTCCTAAGAAATCATTGAAAAACACTTTTTCAAGAGTGTCTCATTGTCCCAATGGGTAGCCTCAGACACTGTCGCACCCTATGTGAAGGATACAGTGTGACACTTATGATAGTGTTTCACCCCTATGCAAGGCTAGACTGTGACACTTTCAAAAAATGTGAAAAAATATTGGCCACGACATTGTCCGGAAAATGGCATGTGATTGTCACACCTTTCGATAGGTAGAGGTTGCAACACTTTCAAATGCACAGATTACACTCTAAAAAACTATGATTTCCCTCTTCTATAGCTTGTCTGGTTTGCTCCAAATAGCTCGGCTCTAATACCATGTCAATGCTTCATAGAAACCTACACAGGAGACCTAGCTAAAGCAAGTACAAACAAAGCTTATTAAGAAAAGGATGAGAGATTCAATATGGAAGAATGAGAAAATATATTCACGCTACTCCAATGAAATAATCAATAATCAAATGATACAATGAATGAGAGATATACATTCATATAGTAAAGAACATTCCATAATTAAGAAAAGAGAACTAACAGTGATTTTTTCCTTAGGAATGCATGTATGCATAATAGTGATGGTCTAAAAATGGAAAGTCTAAAATAGAACTAGCTCCAGTTAACTAATAGTGAACTAGTGAGTCGAAAATAGAAATATTTCCAAAAAGTATTCACTACACCAACACAAAACTAGTAGAGAACATTTATAGGGCACACTCAACTCATGATTGAGTTATTTCCACATACATCAAATAGTGAGTAAAAGTGCTCTCCTATGCATGTTCCTACCAAAATACCCTATTTGCATACTATTATAATAGGGTAAACAACTCAAAGATAAACTAAAATCACATTTGGTTCAAAGAGAACGATTGCAGCTACCATGACCAAATCCCTCCAGTCAAATATTTCACTTTGAACCCTTTTAGTTTGAGAAATAGGTGTCAATAGAGAAATATTGAGTGGAATGAATTTCACCTTCCTACCCCTACATGAGATTATTACTTTGGCTATGTGAGAGCCGAGAGAAATTACTTCATTGTGCCTATGTTCACAACCTTTGAAAATGATAGAATTACGTAGACTCTAAAGAAACCCTAACTGAATACCACCCACCATTGTGGAATCCTGTTGGTTGACTACATTCTTCAAACAGGATTTATCAACATGTAAAATATCCTTGTCTAAATCCCACTCAAAAATGGGAATTTTCTCAACCCTAAAAATCAAATTTGTCTAAAAAGCAAAATTTCCTTCCACTGAGGAAATAACCTCATTTTCAATAGAAAAATAAGATCTATGTTGCACCAAAAAAGGATCCAAACATTCTCCCTTATGCAAATTTGGATCCATGGAATCCTCTCCACCTACACTTAACAATCTAGGAAAATATAGGATATCTGAAACTCACTGAGATAACACACCCAAAAAATCCACCAATGGAGAATCTTTTCCAATAATAAAATAAGAATCAAGATTACTATGAGCAAGTTGAATCACCAATAGGTAAAACTTACAAAATTAAATTGTATTTTCTCTAGGATGTGACATCCAAGCTAAAGATGTGGAATGTTGGGTATCCAAAGGCCATATGTCACTCTCCTATAGGCCAAAGTCCATGTCAAGTGCATCATCCACCAATCCATCAAGGGAACCATCAAAACCCTAGCACCTAGATTACACCATGGGTTAGGTGGGTTACGTTTAGGCTTCCAAGGGCCAACAATCAATTGGAAGATGGTGGGGGCTCGTCATCCAGCCATGCCAAAGTGTCTCCAAAGGAAATTTCCTCCATATTTATAGTTCAACATACACCATCTCATGTGCCCCAAACGTGCGGTCTAGCATCCATATCTGGGCTCCAAAGCCCCTCATCTCCCCGTGAATACATGTTCTCTGGGCAAGGTCCTGCAAAGAAAAGAAATACACCCTGCAAGGGCTCACAAGTCACAAGTATATTTCCAAGTAAGCCATATATAATACAAGAACCACCCAAGCATGTGTAACAAACTCCCTTTTTCAAATTAAATTAATGCTTAAAGACCTTATAATTGTTTCCTAATTTAGGTATGGAAGGGGTGTCATGGTTCCCTATTGGGTAAGTCAATCCTCAAGTCAAGGGACGTTTCCCAAGAGGAACCTATCTAAGTCATGTAGTGAGTGTGAGGTTGATTTTTGGGCAAGAGTTCTAGGTATGGGTTCCTTGAAATACAAGGAATCCCATTGTCTCACATGTATGGTTGCCTTTGTACAGGGTGTGTTGCATCCTTCATTTTCAATTCAATATTTTTCCAAAACCCATCCATTTAATTTAATAGATTATGAACATTGAGGTATATATGAAATGGAAAGTAAAGAGCACCACAATGCCACTTGAAGCATGATACATTGAGTGTCATGTGCAATGGAAAGTAAAAGACGCCACAATGCATCCCCTTGACAAGAGGGACATTTATTAATTATGTGATTTATTTTGTGGGTCCTTCATTTTTTGGAGAATCATTTTATTATTCTCAGGACCTCAGGACGAGCAACTAGAAGGATAATGATTGGCTTTAATCTCTTTACAGCTACAACACCTATGGCGTTTATCCCCTTCTTCCCATGAAATGAGGTACAATCCCTTCTTGGGTCAATGAACCCAAAAACCCAAAAGGTAAGGAAATGGAGGGGTGAAGTTGGTAAGTATGGAATGGAATGGAATGACGACCCTTCAAAGGACCACCCAATAGAAACCCCTTTCCCTAGGGTGAGATACTTACTAGGAAGCCATGTCAGTCACCTAGGTGAAACTAGGAAAAAGTTATAAATTCAAAGAAGATGTTTCATAATCAAGAAATGATTCCTTGCAACATGCTCAAATGCTTCAAATATTAAAATGACACTTACTATGATACCAGACTCGTTACCTCATGAAGCAAGAACTGTTGCCTTCTAGTCCAAGTCGATGTAGTGGATTTTTCTCTGTTGTTGGCGATGAATGATCATGCAGTCATGAATAGGAGGGACCTTGCAAGATCTAATGGTCAATATGACTCTCAACACTCCATGTCTACTACATGTGGGCCTCGAGACATGATCTACATAGTTACGCCTAGTATGAGGGGGTAACATCAGGAACATATCGTGACCATCGGATTATCTAACTATAAATGCATACTAAAGAAACACACTTTCACCTAGAGACACATTAGACCAAGTTGATCTTAACTAACTCCTAAGTGTCTAAATATCCTAACATCATTTTCAAAATTTAAATTTATATATTTTAAAATTTACATAATTTTTTAAACAAATATATAATATTTGATATATTTTGGTTTAAGGGTTAGTTTAATTAATTGTTATTAATATTAATTTAAGTAATTGTTTTTAATATTTGTATACATTTAGCTAATTTCATATTATTAGATATCTAATTGAATTATTTTTGCATGAAACAAAGTAATCTACACCAAATTATAAAAACTATACACAAACATTTATTAAATTTATCCACAAAATTTTTCATATATGCTCATGCGTATTAACGTCTATTGAGACCAGAATTAGTTTATCGAACCCTAAGAAAGGTAAGGCATTACTTGGATTTCTTTAAAATTTTATTTATGTGCTCAAAACTCATTAAGAGAAGTGTTCCAAGATCACCATAGTTTTGATGACTTAGAAGGTTAGGAAGGTCGGTATTGTGATAAATATTTTGAAATTGTGATCTAATTTGGGCATACACGGGACATTGTAAAAGAAAGTGTTTTTCATCTTCAACCCTCTTAGTTCCATAAATATGACATATTCTTTCATCCCATGACATTTTGGGAATTGTCCAATGCCTAGTTTCACTATGCAGCTCATGAGAGTTTGTTTTTATTTTAGCATTGTTGATTTTCTTCTTTACGTTAGTCAAAACAAAGGGATATGTTTGATCTTCTATATTAGAGTTGACCAGCTCCTTATAGTATATTAATTTTCTTTTATCCTCTAATTCTTTATCACACCAAATATTCTCCTTAAATTTAGAAGATAATATTTTTAATATTATCAGTGTTTTGCGGAACGACTTATTCCTTTATTCCCCAATGATTTATCCAAGACTTCGCATCTTTATGCCATCCCTACTTGAGCCATAGGTAGTTTTGTCTAGAGTTCGAAGCAATTTTCAGGAGCCTCTTGTTGTCCATGTTGTTTATCTTTCTCTTGTACATTAAGTACCTAGTCATAATCGTGCTCTCAATGGGGGAAAGGCTTGCTTCTATGAGGATGATATGATAGAGTGTATTGTCTTTAATTTTGAGATTGTAAGTTATAAAAGTATTTTGGATCTACTCTATCTTTCTCCAGGATTCTCTAGAGATATTGCATCCTCAAACTTCACATCCATATAAGATAACAGGAGTGACTAGAGATTCAAAGAGGGTTTTTTCATATCTCATAACCAAATGTCCGCTAATTTACAATTGTTTTCAATCCCATAATAAGCTTTACACCCTCCATTTATTATTTTATGAACACCTTAGTTCCAATTGAGCTTGTGATGAGTATCGATTATGAGATATTTGTATGAAGGCACTTCCTCCAAGCTATTGTTGTCATATACGAAAGTATTGTAGGTGATCTTTTTGGATTTAATTATTATAACCTTTTTTTTGTCAATATTCACAATCATACGTGTACTAGAGAAAAAATCCTTGAGGATTCTTGATTGATTATCGAGGTCATAAGGATTCCTCACCATAAGAACAATATCATCAAAGTAAAAAAAAAACCCAAATTTACATTGTGGCAATGATATGTGTCTACATCTTATTTATTATATAAAATAAAAAATAAAATAAACTTATAAAAAATGTAACATTAATGATTTTTATGATAAAGAAAAGATTAATCAAATAACAAACTTTAAATATCAAGCAAATTTGCCATAAATGTAAATAAAACTTAAATGCAAATACCATAAATGTAAATAAAGCTTTAATATTTTCAAAGTTTTGTGAAAAACCTTCTAACATTAAAACTCTATAACAAACATTTATACCAAATCTATATAAAATTTAATTTATACCAAATTTATGTAAGATTGGGTTAAAAATATTTGGATAATACATGAATCTCATTTTGTTAGTCCTTGCCTATGATTAGGGACTATAGCTTCCGCCTCGCGGTCAAATATTGTTGATTGGTTATTACTTATTCCATTTTGGTTTATTAGTTGGTGCATTTTGTATCTTTTTTACACAATTTATTATTGTTTATTATTAATTCCCAAAGTTTCCTTAAAAATAAATATTATTCGAAATTTTTTATAAAAACAATTTATTTTCCTAATTTTATAAATTTGTGAGTTCAATTTATTATTGGTTAAAATCATGTTGATTTGACTTTATTTTCCTAGTATGTGTCCATTTTTTTAGCTATTTGTCAGGTTTTAAAAATCTTAAAAAAACAAAATAAAGAGTGGTCAATTTAAAGGTATTGCCCATTATCCTCACACTACAAGGCTCTGTAGTCGATTCTCTATGCATTGCCTCTCTCCTCACCGCATCAAAAGCCTCATGTCCTCCTCTTAGTAATTTTAATACTATAACCTAAAGGGAAATGAAACCAAAACAAGAACATGAATATTATACCAAACTGCTTGCTAAGGGAAATGAAACCGAAACAAAAAACAAGAATAGGAGGATTATACCAAACTAGTTGTTGAAGTGTATATGGATTACTATTACTTAACATTAGAAGATACATATTAAAATCCAAAGAAAATTGGGAGGAGAAATTAGTCAGTTGAACAACAAAAGGAGCAAGACCTGCCTCTGTGGAGATGTCGTTGTTCCCTGAGAGGAGCTTGTCTATAGCTTCATCAGCTCTGGATTTCATCAAATCTGCAAATGACTTGGAATTTGTTACCACAAGGCCAAAGCAACCTATTGGTAATTTTTCCCTATACCGAACTCATAGTATAACTTACTATCACATTAACACCTTTAATAGCACCACCACATTATCACACAACTGTGAAAGACTGAAGTTATTTTCAATTTCAAAACGCCTTTGGTTAAATCGGGAAAGTGAGATTAAGCACAACTGAGAATGACTAGCCACCCACCCAAAAACACCTGTGAGATTTCACAATGATACAACAAATGTTACCTTCTCTCATGCACACACAATATGGAAGAAGATTTAAACAATAGTTATGACCAACATATTCACGTGTTTCAGAATTTCTTACATGTCCATCTTATATTTGTAGAGTGATATTGAATATGACCCACATCGATGCATGAAGAGATCGACGACATTGTCCTCTCTAAGCAGTACACTTCATTCCAAACCAACGAAATCCAACCTACGTGCCAAGAAGGGTAGCACAACAGATCCACAAAATGTCACTTCTAGGTAAGTATATTTTTCCCTTCCACTTTACATAAGGTGACCATATTCGATACAAGAATTTATAGACTTGTGGAACTTTAACAGAACTTTATGCAGATATCCTCAAGTTCATGATCATTCATGGTTCCTCTCTATTTACTCTTGGCCTATGCCATCCATATTTTATTTGACTGAGCTAGTTTTTTATCCAAATTTTATACGCTTGAAGCCATTGATACTATGATACCTACAATATATGATAGAAATATATTGAATATTCCAAAGTCTAAACCACGAACAAATAAATCATTGCATTCATGTGCCTGAGTACATTATTCAACGTTCTAATCACATAATTTATATGCACAATATGTTTGTCAGTTCATTTGTCTACAAGATGACCCATACCATAAAAAAAATAAGCAAAGGACTGCTTAAAATGAGTTATTTTATCAACAGGAAATTCTTTATCTACACACAACATCAAAAAAATCCTCACATAATTAATTGTCATGCTTTCGTACTCTTTCTTGATCTTCATTTCTTCCTCTATTGATTCCTCAGCAGTAGGAGTGAACCCACACCATGCAGCCCCTCTTGGGTCTTTGTACAACTAAAAAATCCCCGATTATTTTTTAAAAAATTCAAGAACCCTGTGATGGTTGGCCAGATTGATTTGGCTCTTATACCCACCCAGGTTTTTCATTGTCATAACTCGTTCTAGTTCATGCTTTAAAATCTCCATAACAGTCAATAATTTATTAATTGTTTTTTATCTTTCCATGACCAACTCGAAGTCTGACTCTCTCTTGTTCCTACTCCTCCTCTACACCTTTTCACTCTTGGACATGAAACGTTTATGGCAAGGCCATAATTGATATCTAAATGGATCCTCTATATAGTCAATAGTAATGGAAATTGCAAAACTAGTTATACATCTATGATTTACTGCAACACATCCTACATTTTGCAAGGCAAATACACATTGCATTGCCTTCTTGGATGCCACTTTTTCTATGTATTGGTGGCCTAGGATTTAGGTTTTATGATATATTTCCATAGTTTCATGGAGTGGGAGATCATGAGAGCAATTGAAAAGAAAATCCTTCATGGAGTGGGAGCTCATGAGAGCAATTGAAAAGAAAAACCTACAAAGAAAACGAAAATGAGAATTGCATAGGGCTACTAGACTAGCCATAACAATCAATAAAGGCAAAGTCAGAGCTCCATTGAATAAACCAGAGCTCACACTTATTGTGGGATTAAAGCTCACTTATGTGTGGAAGGGGATGAATTCAACAAAATAAATGGATTCAGACTCTTTGCCTCCCCCATGTCTGTACAGACTCATAAAGCAGCTTCCATAGCGAAGGTGCCTCCCCTGCATCATTTTGTTACTTAGAATGCTACAACCAAGAGTGGGGTTTGCAGCTCGGTTTCCGGATCCAACCCATTGGCCTAAACATCAGAGTTGGCTCCTGTGAGAGAGTTTAACACTTAATTGAAAAACTGACTCCAAGGAATTTCGTAGGATTGCATAATCAACCGACTACCTTTCCTTCTCAAATGCCCATAGGGAATTTTTGCATAGCATGTTAATATTTAGGACATGGTATATGTTTCTGCCACTTGGTGAAGTTTTAAAATGCATGTAAAATTTAGGTGAATTGGTACAGTATGCAATGGAAAATGGATCACGCATTTATTTTGAATTCATGTGATAGGTAGAACATAGAGGTACGAAACCCAAGCTCACCACATGTGTCATCTGTCACTGGACTATTTCATTGTAGATTGTTGGAAACTACTCGAACAGAGCCATCATCCATTTTGCTAATAAACGTTGTTTTACCAACATTATGCCAAATTTATAAAATGGAAAGGTAGCAGTATACGAGGCAAGATGGAATAGAATCTGCGTTGTCATAATTCAAATAAAACAATTCATGTTCTGAAAAATGGATAGGAATAATGGCTCTTTCACCCAATCATCGGCAACCACATAGCTGCAAGCAAAAAAATCAGAGTTACTCAACCCTATTTTCCAATTGATATCTCCAAGACGATCAATGATAAGAGTATTTGTTTGCTTTACCTCGATGGGAAACCATTGAGGATTGAAGTGGATGATATATGATTCATCACAGGATTGTCTCGCTGAGGCGAGGTAGTGAATATCAAGGCCCAAGGGGATAGGGGTGGTATGACTATAGAGGAGTACATTACCACCCACTGTGTTGCAGGCACAGATAAAGTAGGGAGCCAACTCCCTATCAGGGCAATCGAGAACCTGAACTCAAAGATCGATGTGATTGTACTTACACTGATTTCGGGGTTGACCTCGTTGCACCAGGCATCAAGGTCACTCATGTTCTATGTGGTGGAGTGTTTAAGACCCATTGTTTATGACTGGTGTACCTCACTGTTGGCTAATATGAAGAGCCAGTTGACAGATTACAAACAAGGGAAAATGAAAAACTTTGGGTTTGCATCCATACTTTGTAGTTTTATCTTTGAGAGGGTTCCAGGTTTGAGCCCTAGAGTAGAGATTACTCCACATGGATAGCGTGATCCAGCCATTTCATGGTGGACCGACGTGATGAGGCGGCTAGGAGGTGGTAGGGTTCCAACCCCCTACAATGATGAGTTCTTTTTTTGGTGGTGTCGACGGGTCATAGCCATTGACAACTACCCTTATGGCAGAATCAACTACAGAGGGGATATGGACATGCCTTTGCCACCAGGTTCTTCCTATGGTGATATTGGTAAGAAACATTTTTATATATTTCATTTTTTTGTGTTTTTCAATAAAAATAAAAAAACGCAAATATTTGTGTATGGTATCAAGTATTAACAACTGATTTGTTACGCAGATGTAGGTCTACGATGGCCAAAGGGATTCCCATGACATCGGTGGAGTGTCCGAGGAGATGAGAAATTGAGCGGAGATGCAAAGAGAGTGCTACAGAATGTGTAGGGGAACCTGTCTCGATTGACACATAGGATTCTTATGGTTCAAGTGGAGAATCTTCTAGAGGCAATGCAGCGGCAGGTGGTGGATGTACCCCATGTGTGAGTGTGACTCTTTTGGTGTCCTACAAATGCCATAGTCTGCTATCATGATATGCGTCCAACACCATAGGCGTAGATGCCATGGTCATATTATATACTAGACATATATGTATTTTGAGGGTGTGAGCCCCATTTTGTACTATGACACCATATTTTTTGAACCTGAAAGGATGAAATATAAAAAACAAAATTGTCTTCGGCTTTACTTATATATGTTACGATGTGTGAATGCATGAATGTGTTTTCTTTGCTTAGTTATGTGACAAATTGCAATCTAAAATATAATTAGAATATGCATTGAATACATGATTAGAACTTTTAGGTATATAATTATAAGTAAGAAAATCAAAGTATCATTCCAAAAGTCGTATCTGTAGGAATTGTCGGAGTAGAGTAGGTTCTCGCACATAGTATTTGTCATTCAACTGACATATGACTAATTGGGAGTCTAGGTGAACTTCTAAAGACCAAACACCATGTGAAATGGCATTGTGTAATAGCTCTATAACAGCACTATACTCAGCCACATTATTCGTTGATGGCTCCAAACGAACACCACTTGAAGACACCAATTGGCCCTCGAATGAGTAAATGACCCAAGCAGCGGAAGCCATGTTTCATGTATGATGAATGGCATCGTCCGTGAATCCTAAGTAAACTGAAGACTTCATTGACATCTTCCAACCAAGGGAAAACTTGATAAGCAAGCCGGTGACACAAAGGAAAATATGTGTAAACACTAAGATGCACTAGTATACAAAAGGTCACACTAGAGCTTTAGGGATCAAGTGTAATACCTTTTAAGGTAGAGCCCATTTATGGGCTCATCCAACATATTCCCTTCATAATTTTCCAATTCGTAGGACTTTTATCTAAGACACGTCGCACTATATAAGGATCGTGCCACATGGGGTTGAACTTTCCTACCCCTAGCGATTCTTTGGCTTGGTCGTAAAGGAGAACCAAGTCACCCTCAATGTATTACCGAGGACATACAGACTTATCGTATTGAACCTTAACACATTGTTTATTNGAAGCTAGTGGAAGTCTTTACCGAGGTTCGGTATTCCCAAAGTGCAGGGTAAAGCATCAGATTCTAGTCAGATTTACTCTGGCTAGCAGTTTTTTGCAAGATGGTCTTGAGAGATTTATTCACCACCTCTACTTGTCCATTTTCCTGGGGAGAGTAAGGGAAAGAATGATCATGATTAAAATCTAGTTTTGATTCTAACTCTTTCATCATTTCATTTTGAAAGTGACTGCCATGATCAGTGACTATCTCTCTTCAGATTCTGAACCAGGTTATAATCTGGTTGAATACGAAGAATGTTGTTGTCCTACAATAAGATTTAACGGTAGGCATGGCCTCTTCCCACTTAGTAAAGTAATCCATGGCCATGATAATATGTTGGTGCCACCTAGCCAAAGTTGGGTTACAGTCCATAAAATCTACCCCCCACTTAGTTAAGGGACCGACGGTGATGACTGGATGAAGAGGGGTTGGGTGCGAGTGCATTTTCTGAGCGAACACCTAGAAAGGGTGACACTTATTAACCACTTCAACACAATATTTAAAAATTGACGGAGAAAAATAATTAGCTCGCAATATTTTTGGGTTTTCACAAGCCTAGATAAATGGTCACCACAAGCCCCACTGTGACAGTCATTGAGAATAGACTCAACTTCCTCATGATTCAAGCAACGACGTACAATATTATCTATGCCTCGATGATACAAAGTTTCGCTTGTTATAGCACAAGTTGTAGGTTCTGAAAATACCGATCCAGCCACAAAATCAAGTGCTACAAATTGTGAATCATACACCCAATGTCACCTCGATGTAGGTCTCGCACTTCGAGGGTGACTAGGTCACTCTAGGGAGGCGATATCGGTGACCCTAGGGGGAAAGATAAGGATGAAGGGAATTGTAAGGAGAAGTCCCCCGGAAGTTCAATTGATGGAAGAAATGATTGGTTGAAAATGATAAGTGAAGAGAGGTAAATGGATACCAAGTAAGGAGATAGTTGTCGGTGCACTTGTACCTGCCCGAGACACAAGAAAAGACACTTTTCCAACCAAGTATAGTAATGGATCAGAAATTTAAGCTTGTTTTCCCTAAAATACATCAGCATACAAGTTATTAAATCACCAATAGATTACATCCAAATCAGCGAGTAAAAGGTCTATATTAGTTATCAATGTCAACAATAGAACTAGTAACCAATGTGGACCGAAAATAGCACTTCAACACTGAATAAATATGGTTTTCGTAAAAGTAAATTTCTGCAGAAATGTATGAGCCTTATGTCTGTAGCATTTAATGGAGTACAACAGCAAATCTGACCATCAAAAATTTCCAAAATCTATCCCAATAGGCACACCTAGGTTAGTAGGTTAAACTAGCAAAGTTAGAGGGTTAGTTTGTGAGATTAGTTTGTGAGATATTAGCGGTTAGGGTTAGAGTTTAAAACAGGCCAAATGGATGTAGGTTAGTTTTAATAAATAAATAATAATTTGTGGGAGAAAGAGGACGCCCTAAGGGAGGAATAATCCCCAAGGCATCAATATCATTATCCAAAAGAGACAACTTCAAAACTTGAAATTTGTACATTTAACAAGGTATCAATTTATTTCTCCCATGCAATAAGTAAATGACTAGTGCCTTTAAGAAAGGGTCAATGGATTCAAGAGAATGTGAATAAGATAGATAAGCTACTTCCTTGGGGGTCTAAACCCTTTTAATCCCCAAGGCAAGCTTCTCTTAGCTAGGGTTTCAACTAGGAGTGTGTATGCAATTATACTCTTCTTAGCAAACCCTTATGAAGCAATATTCCCTTAGCAAAAAAATGGTGGAAACACAAGTAGGGGTGTATTCCCTTATACTCCCTACTTGGATCAAGAAAATAGAACATTTAACTTGTACAAATGATAATACAATGAAATAGATGGCACCTTCAAGCATTAAAAAGGTAATAAAAGCTAGACTAACCACCAAAAAGCAATTAAGAAAGCCTTCCAAGGATAGCGCACTATCTCCATCAACCATAACCAAGACATAGCCATAAACAAAAGCACAAGAGGAACAATACTCAAAGTGTAGCGAAACTTTCATTCCAAGAGCCTCTCACAATGGAGAGTTATGTCTTATGTAAAAATGAAATGAGGTGATCTCAAATTATATCATCCTCCTAAATATAATTTGTCCACAATTGTCCATAATATTAGGGTAATACAAAAGACAAGGGGATAACATCCCTTTTCTTGCCCCTTTACAATAATTTAACACCATTTTACACATAGAAAACCCTAAAACAAAGGTGATGTCATCCCTTGAAGGAGGACATTTTGGAAAATTGAGCAAATCGTTGGAGTTGCGCTACAAAATAGCGCCTCCAAAGGCCATGTGGCAATCATTTGAAGCCACTCCACCTCAAAATTCCATGTTTCATTCTTTGTTTCATCATCAACCAGCATATGCCCCTCAAATGTGATGTCAAACCCTTAGGGAGTGACATTTTTCCCCTTCTGGGCAAGTCGTTTGGCATGCAAAGGGTGGGATATGTCTATCTAGTTGTCTCCTAGGCCTCTGAAGGCATCTCTATGTAGTCTGGAATGTGGGCCTATGTCATCCATCCAATGGGATACTTTCCCCATGGCAGCCCAGGCTGAGCTAGTTCTTCCAAAACTGGGCACCACCCTATACTGTAAGAAAAATGGATACTCCCTCCGAGGATCTCAAGTCAAAGAATAATGATGAGTAAATCAAGTTAATAAAAGATCCATCAAAGCATGTATACCAGGACTACATCATACAAACATGTGCTTAAGAAACTAGACATTTTTCCAAGTTTGATTGTGGGAGGGTTGGCATCATACTCTTTTCAATGGATCAAAACCCTTAAGTCTAGGAACAACCCAATACAATTCATGTGAATGAATTAGAATGGATGGGGGATGTACTCAATGGGCATGGGGTTCATAATATGCAAGGGTCCATAGTATCTCATTTTGGGGTGCCTTTGTGGAGGGTGTGTTGCACCTTCGTCCATAATGCATTTTTTCCAAGCCCATCAATTGCCTTTTATCTTTCTTTCTTTGTATTTTATTTCAATATAGCATAGGGTGAGTTGGAGACCACTGCCCTAGTGTGGTGACCAGGTAACGATACTGTCACCCACAAGTACTTTCATGGAGATGAGAAGGTTGGCTCATGATGAGACCCCCTTTCCCTCAGCCATGCAACTGAGATCTATTACCCTGGTGTGGTGGCTAGAAATGGTAATGGAATACCGTTAGATACCCATAGATGTGATAGGTTGGCTCATGATGAGACCCCCTATCCTCAACTGATCCTTTAAGCATCTTTATTTATTATTTTCATGGGGTCCTTATTTTCTTGCGGAGAAGTTTGTCATTGCTTTCTCGGGATCCCTTGGACGAAGCATCTAAAAGGTTCTTTTATTAGGATTTTAGATTTTTCCATCTAACTCCCCTCTGGGCCTTCAGCCCCTTCTTCCCATGAAATGAGGAATGGTCCCTTTTAGGGTCATTCTACCCCAAAATCCCAAGAGATGATGCCATGAGGGGAAATAATGATGGAAATTGGTAAGTATGGTTGGTAGTGGCACGATGACTCGTCAAAGGAATCTCCCATAAACACCCCATCCTAAGGGTGACCATCTACTCTAGTGACCCAAGCCAAACCACCAGCATTTAAATAAGGTAAAATTCATAGTTTCCAAAGCAAATGTCTCATAATCAAAAATAACCTCTGATACACAAGCTAGAATGCCTCAAATATTAAAATGATACCCACCATCACACATGACTTGTACCGCATGGAGAAAGACCCAAGTGACATGTGGTAGCAAGTTGGTGTGGACGATGACCAAGTGTTGGATCATTGTGGTAGAAAATGTGGGTCTCTGGTTTTTCAAAAGGGATATTGTTGGTCATGTGGCCTATCGGCACTCCATATCTGCAACCAGAGGGCCTCTAGACATAATCTCCTTAGTTATTCACAAAATGGGGATAACATCTGTTTCCTACTCGGGGACATGTGCTCGTCATAGAGTACATGAGAACCACAACATATCCTAGTAAACTTGTACCTGCAAGGAAACATCAAACTTTCAAGTGCAGGATGGCCTACTCATCCTCGTTCTCATATGGTCATAATCAAAACCAACTAATCTAGAAAAATAAAAAAATGACAAAATTTCTAACTAAGTATACATATATGATGATGAAATCACTAATGAAAGTAGAGAAAAATGAAAATGCAATGCAATTAAACTAATATGAGCAAACAAAATGCAAGATTCAAGAAAGCAAGATGACTTACCTAGGGTCCTGGGACCCTGAAGATCAAGTCTTGAAGGTGTTAGGTGAAATCGTACAACCAATGCAACCACCTAATCATCGGACAAAGAAATTTCCCCATGTTCTTAATCATTTGAAACAAAAAAGATAATTCCAACACATAGTAATCATGAGCATAAATAAACATATAATCAATCATGAAATAAAACTCATGCAAATGGGTGGGAGGGAGGAAATCTTGTTGAAAAGAGAAACCACAAACTCGATCTATTAGAAATAATAGATGTGCTCGTTTAACCATAGACAATATAGCAATATTGTCACCCAACCATAGGTCGAAGCCACCCCTGAGCACCTTAACCTTGACAGAGAATGATTCTGGAAGAAAACCCTAGGCCTAATAGCCAATCAATGTGGCGTACCTCTCTCCAGAGCTAGCATACAAGGAAGAAAGTCCAAACCATAACCGATAGAAACTCTGAGCCATAAACCGAGAATAGAGATTGCAGTAGTTGTAGTTGAAGCTACTCCCCAAACTTGTGCACTTACCCAGTTTCTGCAGTGCACACTTCTTCACTACTATAGTTTCGAGCTGTATATTCAAAATGAGCTCTGACATCCTGTATTTATACTATTTTTCCTGAGTTGTCTGGGCTGACTTCTCATTCTGGAGGTTAAACACTTAATATTAAATATTTCCTTTAGCCGACTTGTCTTCTATGGTTATGTCTAATGCTTTAGGGTTCCTTCTTTCTTCCCAAAATATTTTATTCTCGTCGGGGTTACACATGGAGGTAAATACCTCCCACAACTACCATAATATCAACACTCCCTCCTAGCTAGGGAGGTATTGAAGGAATGGTCTTGAGCACAAACATACCATTCAACCGGTAGCATCATCATAGCCATACAGACTATCTCATGATTAGATCATGACCACCATCATCACTATCATCTGATAGCATCAACTGCATCATCTCTCGAAGCCATACTCCATCTGAGTAATGAGGCATGATGTTGAATAAGTCACTCACTCCACAGAGTGATACAAGGACCATTCTTCTAATCCGTACATATGTCCTAGAAGAATGATTGTCCCAACAGATGCTAGAGGATACACCATGGATTACAGAGACCATTCCTATAGGAATTTCAGCCTAGGACTATTTTATAATCGAGTCATATGTACCATAGATATCTGCCTCAACCTATATGCTTTAGAAAATATCGGTCCTGAACCATTTTCCTAATCAGGCCACAATCTATGACTTAGGAAAACACTAGTCCATGACATGTCAACAAACTATCAACCTTGACCATTCTCCACAGAGAGAATACCTGTCCATAAGCAATTTGTTCTATCTGGACCATTCTCTACCAAGAAAATGTTTGTCCACAAGCACACTGACTATCCATATATCTGATAATCACTTTCAACGATAATGAAAGTCTACATGGCAATATGAACAATGTTATTCAATAGAACACAATTGTGTCTATCCATAGTAGTGCACAACTATTATCCAGTGGTACACAACCACACCAAGTAGCACATGGCTACTTCATTAGTGACACATAGTCACAACCAATGGAAAACATCCACCACAGTAGCATACATCTACTGTTCAGAGACATACAGTCTCCATAGAAATCATATCATCCGATATCAACCTGCACAGAAAAGCAATATCATGATATAAACTGAGTCATTTGGGCCATTCTTCCACTCACATCTGTGAGATCTGGAAGATCATCTACCCTCAAAAAGTTAAACATCGACCATGGGATATCTGGACTATTCTTCTCAAGCATAGAAGAATAATTGTCCATGATTTCTGAGCCTGGACCATTCACCTAACTAGGCCATTCCTCCATCACTAAACATAGTGCAACCTGGATAGAATGAGTCTACCCTAGGGAATGCTTGTCCTTGATTGTTGAACCTGGACCATTCACCTAGTTGGGCCATTCCTCTGACAGTAAACAAAGTGAAACCTGAAGAGAATGAGTCTACCCTAGGGAATGAGTGTCTAGACCATTTCCTAATGGAAATGGTTGTCCTGCACCAACCTCCAAAACAGACCATTCTTCGAAATTGCTCACAATTGTGAACTTCAAAATAATGATTGCCCAGCGAGTCAGACCATTCTACTTGACCACTACTTAGAGTGATTGCCAAGAAGAATGATTTTCCTATACCATTCCCCCACACTAGCCACAAGGGGAATCGATGTCTATGGTACATCAACAATCTATCGAACCATTTTCATTACAAAAATGACTATCCAATCTGGA
Source organism: Picea mariana (assembly GCA_032191745.1). NCBI lineage: Eukaryota > Viridiplantae > Streptophyta > Pinopsida > Pinales > Pinaceae > Picea > Picea mariana. Next base: position 55,478 of record JASDQU010106374.1, read on the forward strand.
CCATTTTTCGAATTGGAAAATTCTTGTTCGTCAAAAATCTCAAACCACTTTCTGAACTGGAAAGGAACTACTCATCCTGGACCATTTTTCGAACTGAAAAATGACTATCCATAAATCAATAACACATCAGTGCTCCCTCCCAACCTGGGAAAAATGTCTTCCTTTTTCAATAAGGAAGTCGTCTCCACGAGCCCCATCTTGCAAGATTTTCATCTTGAATAGAGGTTTTACCAAAATATATGCTATATGATCATCTGTGGAGATATATTAGAGAACCACTTCTCTTTTCTGGACTTCATCATGGAGAATGTAATGCTTGACCTCAATGTACTTTGGTCTGTTATGGAACATTGGTTTTCTATGAAGGCTTCATGTAGCTCTGATCATTACAATATATATCATGGTCGAATTCATCACTTTTGTTTCTTGCTAGCTCGTGACATCGTGGCAAGGCTCAAACTAAAACATATTCAAGTAGCACTTCTTTTGTCATTATGAGAGTTTTCCATGGATTAGCAATCCATCATCCCAGACTTTTGAGTAACTATTATGATACATTGTCTCTGTCATAGAAATTTTTCACCACACTTCTGTTGTATATGAGATACTTTGCATCAAGTTGTTTGAATCCATACAAGGTCTTCTTATATCTACATACATGGGTATCTTTCTGGTATACCTCAAAACATTGAGATTTCTTTACATAAGATTCTTCCTCAAATGTTATATTGGGAGAACAGTCTTTTACAACCAACTGATGTAAACTTCAATCCATGGATACTACAAGAAATATAATAGCTCAGATAGAGGTGTATCTGGTTTACGGGAACAAGTTGTTATCATAGTCTTCTCCTCCTTCTGGAAGAACCTCTAGTTATGAACCTTGCAAAGCTTCCATTCATAATCCTTTTTCACAATTTCTTATATATATTGGTCTTCATCATATCTTCCATTACTTTTGCTTGATTGCTTCTAGTGGGTTCAAACCAAGCTGGTAGTCTTGTGATTCTCAGTATAATAACTAGTTGTTCTAGATTTTCTTTCTTTCTTGGAATCTTCATGTTCTTCCTCATGTTTCTCTTTAGCTCTTGGGTCCATGATTTTTCTATAGATCCCATGCCCTGAAGATTCCAACTTCTTCCTTTCATCATAGGATCATGGATGTAGATGGACAACCAAGGATACTTTAAGGCTTCTTTTTGAAGAAGACTTCTTCTAAAGTCAAATTGAACATGTGTTGCTTTTCATGGCTGCTACTTTCAATGGGAACATGGATAGATACTTCATAATCCTCAATGTATCATACTATTTAGGAATAGATCCCTCCTAATCCTTGCTTCATGCATGCTCTTCTTTTGGAATTATGTAATCAGCTCCATCCATCTAAGAGAGTCCACGCTTTCATCTGCTTCCTTATTGCCTTCTGCAAAGTGTCACAAGTCTTTTTCTAATTTCATCTTGATTACTGACTTCTTTCTGTTTTGACTTCTTCTGGGTCTCTTCAGGTTTGATTCTAATTTCAGCTTATCTGGCAATTGTTACTTATATAATAGCTTCCACAGGAATTACTACCAAAGATTGTCAACATACTTCATCTTTTTCATGTGTATTGCTTCACTTGTAGTTATCGTAATAACAATCCTTATCCCTTTATTCTTCCATGGGTATTGTTTTCCTTGAACATATTTTCTTCTAAGAAATATATATACATGATATGTATAGGAACTATGTAAACATGGTATGTACAAGAACTATGAAGAATAGTGTTCCCTTGTTTTAGAAGAAGAAGTATGTTTTATCCTGCTTGGCCTTCTTTAAGGGTTCCCTTTCTTCTGCAATTGATGCTTCGTGTGTTTCCTTCCTTTTCTTTAACTTGTGACAATGATTCTTGTAGTGACCATATTTTTGACAGTTGAAGCATTGTATTTTTGACATATCTTTCTCTTGATTTGGTTTCTTCCTTGAATCAAACTTTTTCTTATTCCGGAATTTCTTGAACTTTGTTGTGTAGGCTTGATCATCATCTTTCCTTTGGAATTTATCTTTTACGCTAATCCTTGATTCTTGTTGTGCAA